>LKNJ01003860.1:0-59771 GCA_002120245.1 Maccullochella peelii | reverse complement strand
TTTGGCTGACATGAGGCATCCATGTTTGGTGTTCAGTCATTTATAATGTTGCGCAAAATATGATATATTAGAGCTTTCAGAAAAATCTATGTTTCCTCATCATAGTTATGACTCGGATGTTGATATGAACAGATGAAGTGAAAGACCACACTCTTGATTAAAGATAGGGAAAAAGCCCCATAAAAAGCACCATATACTGGAGCTTTCCTGCTGATTCAGCGGTGTGGTGTTGTGTTACATGACTGCTTCCTCTGACCCTAAAGGACAAGACAAATCTGCCTGTGTGTGTGTGTGTGTGCGTGTGTTGCTATGTGTGTTCATGGCTGTGTATTGCATAATCCATGCATTGGTGGGAACTATTGTTCATGTGGGTGTGTAAGTGTGTATTGTTAAATGAATAAATGTTAATTTACCGCGGTTACCTGGAGTTCCCGCGACTCTTCCTCTGCGGCGGTGGCATGATACGACAAGACCTGGAACACACACACATCCAAAAAAAGATGAGCTATGCAGACTTTGGTTCGTATCAGGTTTTCTGTAGAAAACACACACATACAACTGCTCTCTGACACGCATCTCCAATTCTTTAGGTCAGCTTTTTGCTTTGTGGTGACCATCAGTTTATGAAAATTTGATTTAACATAAATGTATTTTTTAAGTTTAACACAATGAACATGGGGCTTTGCAGGGCCATTACATAGAGTGTGCACAGGACCAGGGGGAAAATGGGGGGTGAAAATACAGCTGAAGACTTTTCACAGCACAAATGTTGACTTGTCAAACACAGAAACTAAGAACATGATTAAATGCTGCATGGCATTGCAATAGTTGCTGGACAGGAGCCATCATTAATGTTATTACCATCACCTGTGCATCTTCTGCTACGGCACTTCAAAATGTCTGCTGAAAAAGATCTATGGATCTGACTCATTTGGGAATGATAAAGAAACAAGAGTGCTCTGATGCTAGCAAGGCTGTCAAAACACAATGTAAAGGTCTAGCTGAACAGGCTTCTGACAGGGAAGAAAAGAAAACGTGGTTCTGCTCATCAATCAAACATGTCAGTCAAATTCGAAATAAGAAGAAGCCATCATGCTCTGGAGTTCACTGCCAATGTAGCAAGAGAGCCTTGTGTGTCTAAAAAAAACAGAGAATACAAGACAGGGCCAGTTTGGGAATTTCATTTTCACAACTCAGAGTAATAAGGGAAGGGAAAATAGCGAGTGAAAAGAAACACAGTTCATGTTCTTGATAATGTTTTTTCAATTACATCCTTGTTGGCTCATTTTCTTACTAGTTTCCTCAGTGTTGTTACCAGGTGATGAAATGATAATGTGAGACTAACATGCAGCCACTCAAATTAGTGTAAATGGTTACCATGGAGCCTAATCTCACTAAACATATTGTAAATATACTGTTAGCATGGAACTAGCCCTGATTTTAGCCCTACATGGGGATTTAAGGATTTACACAACTACTCTAGACAACTACTGTGAGACAATACAAATCTGAGATTACTGTTTATACCGTGGTATCTATCCCTTTAATATCTGTGGGTGTATTAAACTATCGTAGGCTATGTTACAAATCAATGAGCAGGACTACTTTCAATGATAGATAGATAGATAGATCTATGTAGAACTTCTCACTAGAATTTGGGACATAATGTAACTTTTTTAGACTATAGTTGAGAACCAGAGGCCATTCCCACTATGGAGAGTCTTCAAATGTTTACTTAAGAGTGATGAAAGTATATTAAAGCCAGTCAGTTAAGTACTGAAGATATTTCTTACAGTTAATGATGTATTGGTATGAAGGACAACCAAGCTAAAGCCTCCAACCAGAGCTAGCATTGCACCTGTCACTTGATGTTGTATTCAGATGGGATAGCATGGAGCTAACATTGCAATTTAAAACCATCCCCTTTTTTTGTTAATTCTTCTCTATGCTTTTTGGGCTACAGCAGCCACATACAGCTGAACTGACACACAGAGGCAGAGTGAACAGGAGAAGCGTACAGCAGTCCAGACCAGTTGGAGTGAGGCCTGGTTGAACTGGGTAAAGTGGAAGCTGCGAGGTGGCAGAGGAGGCGGGTGTCAGCTGCAGGCGAGAGGAGACGTCACCTCTGACATCCTGAAGCTGACAGCTGCACCGCTGAGAACATACACTGAAAACAGCAAGTGTGCACGGTGTTCATGCATTTGTGTGACTGAAAGTAGCAGAGGGGAAGTACATGAGACTGGGTAGAAGGTGTAATAGTCATTTGTGAACGTGTGTGGGCTCAGTTATAATGAATTTGTGCTTTTCAGGCTGTCGCGCATAAAGGCTGAAGGCAGGAAAGTGTCAAGAAGCAGCTTGAAAAATTCTCCTGAATCTCCTCATCACTGTCACTCACACACCCGCATATAGCTCTCTCAGAGATGCTCTCACACACACACTGTATACTTTTATACTTGTGAGGACTCTCACTACCCCTCACTATCATAATGCAATCCCTTGCACCTAATCTTAACCATAACACCTAAATCTTACCGTAACCAAATCTTTGAAGAAATGTCTTCATTTTCTGAAAATGTCCTCACTGTTAAGGTCTAAAATGCAAACTGATTCCTCATAAAGATAGAAGTACAAAAGCACACGCACTGAGTTATGAAATGACATATTTTTGGTTTCAGTCTTTACACTTTGTTATGCTCATATCTAATTACTGGCTACTACCTCTGATATAATGATTTATTACAAATTATCATAACATATTTGTTACGTATTTTTGTTATGGAGCAATACTACTTTTCTGTCTATATAAAACCCTCCAACTAACTAATTCTGAGCAGACATGGTGTTTACATAGAAACGATCAAATCAAAAGGTCAGCTACCAAATACAAGACACAAATGTGTGTGATTGCTAAAGAAAATGCGTGTGATTGCTAAAGAAAATGCGTGTGATTGCTGAGAGCTAAACATTATTACGTGATAAAATGTCAAAGACGGAGCAGCAAGCATGAAGAGCAGATAAAGTGTTAGGAAACTACTGAAACACAGAAAAGCAAGGAGGGAGGGTGCAAGAAAGGAAGGAAAAGAGAAAGAAGTGAAGAAATAAGGAAAGAAGTATTAGAAGAAAAAAAATGCTCTGACACACTGCCAACACAAATTTGACGTTATATGCTTCACAAGAATAAGCTGTATTGCAATGCTGTGTATTGGATCATATTAGACCATACAGGCCTAATATAAACTAGTAACTCAGTGAGGTGTTAACATTTCAACAGGTAACATGTTATATATTGCACAATACAGTATTTTTAGACCTTGCTGTTTTTGACTTTCATTTAAAGTCACCTATTAGATTTTCATCAACTTATGTTATAGCATAATGGCTTGATTTGGCTTTAGATTGTGTTATTTTTTTATTGAATATTTTTTATTAATCTTTTTATTAATCTTAGTAGCCAAGCCGACCTTCTGATGTCTTACTTTTCATCCCCCAACTCAGCCACATTGCCTAATTGTCTTCTTAATGCTTTGTAAAATGTGGCATTTGTCATGCTGATGGCACTTCTTTTGTAGAGCTGAGTTGTAGGGATGGGCTGCCAGTTCAATTAATCTTGTTTAATTCTGGGAGCTGAGTTATTGTAATTAGGTTTCCTTAATTTTATCAGGTTGTATCTTTTTAGGTCATACGTTCGAATGCTCTGTGTAAGTTATGCTAATCTTTTAAAAACAATCCTATAAAAACTATAAATAAACAGTTTCAAACATAATAAGCACATCAGTCTTGTTGGAGGAGAAGAGTTTCAATAAAGCAATATGTGTTGCAATAAATTCCACCCCTCACGTACCAAAAATGATTTGAAACTATACTGACCTGGTATGGTCAGTACCCACATCAGTATGGATCACAGGATATACTGAAGCCAAAGTTTCTGTGTGTGTGTGTGTGTGTGTGTGTGTGCGTGCATGAGGCTTACCTCCAGAGTGACCTCTTGCTTGGCCATGGCTCTCTCCACTGTTTCGTACATCTGTGTGTTCTGGATGCCAAGACCGCAGAAGATGGCAAATGCCACCAGGAACTGCTCATCGTTCCTGTTGAAGGCCTTCACGCTGCCTGATGCTTCATCCATCTTGTTCACCAACTGACATACACCTACATAGACACACACAGGAACAGACATATAGGTTGTACTTTTGACATGGGAAGTACAGTGCACATTATGCTTGGCGTTCGAGTGGTTTAAGTTGTGAGAACACTGATGCTATGTGACAGCTAACAAAAATGACCCAAACCCTTGTTTCCTTTTCAAATGACTGATTTTTGTGTTTTCTTTTTATTCAAACAAGTAGACAACAAAAGAATACACAATGTTACATCATAACTCTAATTAAACTATGAGCTATAAAAAAAACATGTATGATGTTGTGAATACCACATGAGTGGTTAATTCAAATTGACGCCTCTTGTAAAGAGCTTTAAACAACGCCCTAGTTAAAGGTGCTAGCTAGCTTACAGCTAACGTTCAGTTGGGATATTGGCTGTTTGGGGCTTCACTTTCTATCTGAACACACCTTGAGAGGAAGGGGGTTGGCGGATTATCCTGGGCCCCAGGCAGCTCAATTCTGCCCAAGATGATCCAGCCATGGTGTTGTCACAGACAGCTGATTATTTCATTTAAAGAGACTTAATTTACCTTAATTATCTTAAAGGTGAGAACTTGAAGAACAGTTGCAGTTTAATGATAAGCTACGTTAACTGGTATGTGCCTAAGGTTAGCAGTTTTGTGTAAGTGACTGTTAACGTTATCCTTATAAGGACACAGAATATTGCATCTCTAATGCTAATAATGTATTCATGAAGCAAAAAATGAGCTCGTCTGAATGAATCTGTTAGAGGAGAAGGCAGCAGAACCTTTCATTGTAATGAACTGAGCTGTTTTGATCTTGCTCGTCACCAGGACTCTTAAAGGTTGGAGGACAGGCTGTGAGGACCTGTTTTGTTTGATCACCGAATGACATCCACGGTCATTAGTCATCTTCATAGCCAACTAATGGAGCTGCTATCAGCTAATTATGTTGATGATAATCAGTGTGATGGATGGAGTGGCAGAACTATTCATGGACAGATAATAAAAGTGGTAATGCTGTGCTGGTTTAATGTGTTCTCAGGCCTACAATTTAATCCCTGGTGCTGATGTTATAACTGGGAAAACCACAGACAGTTTAAGTCCTGAAGAAATCTGGGATCGATGTTCACAGTGCTCACCTCACTCTGGTGTGTTGGGGAACAATTCACCACTAATTACACAGACCTCATGTCTGTCTGTGCTGGTGGTCTACACCTGTCTTGCTGTTGTCTTATTTTTTAAATCAGTGCATCTTGAAGACCCACATCGGTCCATGCTAGTTTTCTGCCAACAGAGCTGACTGCAGCTAAGCTACTGTCATGAACAGATGAAAGAGAGGTGGGTTAAGCCCAGGTTTAGTACTTCAAAAGGAGCTCCACCAGAGACAGAGAGAGACAGACAGAGAGAGAGATCATACCTATGACCTTGTCCTTTTTGCCATTCCTGATGGGAGTGCAGAGCAAACTCTTTATCTGGTTGCGGGTGTGATCTGGGTTTTCACTCTGTCAGAGGACAAGAGGGATAATTACTCACTTTGGGAAAAGAAAAAAAAAGAAAAGAAAAGAAAAGAAAAGAAAGGAAAAGAAATACTGACTGTCCAGGGGAAACGTTGATCCTTGGTTACGTCTGCGATGTTGAGAGGCTGCATGGTGTTTTTAACAAACTGGGCGTACATGTAGTTAATCTGACTGACATCACAGTCCCTGAGGAGACATACAACACAAACAACTTCATAACTAACCATGCATAATGAGATCACCAAGCTCACTTAAACCCTGTATGCACACATTCATGTTGTTTGGACAGTACTGGGACACACTTTGAGTTGTTTGTTTGGGAGGGAAGCGCTTCCAACTTTAAAAGACATCTAGCTTGTGTTCCTTCCTTCTGCCCATGTATTGTTCCAACCCCAAAAAGTTTCCAAAGATGCCTTAATGTGTATAAAATGACACACAAGGAATCTAGAATATTTCCATTTGATGTAATGATGCAGCTATGAAAACATGTCTCAGATTTCAGCTTTTTACTCATGTAAGTATCTTAAATGAAATATTGGAGCATACAGATACAGAATATATATTGCAACTGTCAAATTTAAATAATAATACATAATAGTGAGATGTTTAAAGAAATTTAAGTTTAAACCTGCAATAATTTAGGGGTTGGCTCCAGCCCCCTGCGACCCTCTAGAGATAAGCTTATAGATAATAATGGATGCTTTAATGCTCCGTAGAGCTGAGAGTTGGGTGATAATTATCTGTGGGTTTGTCACTGCAGACTACACCTTTGACATTGCTTGTAGTCATTTTATCCATTAGTTACTTTACATTTTCTCTAACTGATACGTTGTGTTTCTGATTAGCCATGGTGGCTATCACTGCTCAAGCTAACTACTGAGTTCATCGTCTACTTATTTGGAATAGAACAAAAAAGATTCATAGAGGACAAACCTACCACACACCAGGTGTTTTTAACATCAGCAAGCTGTCATGAGCTGAATATGGATGGACTCACTTTTCTGGGATCAATCTGTTTAACCAAGTGGAAAAAAAGCTTTTTTTTAAATGTTTCATTGTGATGTGTCAATTTCAGTAACTTTCTTAGAGATGCTTCGAAGACTGATTTAGAATATTCCTTCACACAGCTTTGCCCAGCTGCTCCTTGGATTCAATCTCGTAACCATTATAACCCTTAACGTGCTTCCAAGCTCCAAGCTAACAGCACTGATGAATAATAAAACATCTGCTGGTTAATGAGAGAACTGCAGCCACCCTGGCTCAAGTCTGAGAGCTGAAGCCGTCAGTCACGTCTGTCAGCGCTTAATAAGCCTGTTTGTTATCTTTAGTCGCTCCAAGTCCAGCCACAGAGTCAGCTATAATACTGCATGATAAATGATGGAAAATGGATATATAAACATAACATGAGGTTAAGGCAAAAGCCAGTGGATTTTGGCTGTAGTGCTGCGGCAGGACGGTATGTGTGAGTGTGTGGGAGGGAATATGAGAGCGTGTTAGTGGATGACAGAAAGAACGACAAATAGAAAACGTGTGTTCTGGCAGGTGTGTGTGAGGGAAAAGAAGAGGGAGAGACAGAAAAGCAGAGAGGAATATTATACTTTTTACTACGATTTGCTACACATTGAGTAACACACACAAGTAATAATATCCATCAGTACAATATATTATTAAGAATAACACTGTGAAAGGAGTTTCCGCATAATGAATACTTTTACTTTTGCTACATTTAAGTACATTTTGTAGATAATACAGACTATGGTATTTCTACTTCCTCCATCACTGCAGATGAGTATATACTGTAAGTATGTGTGTATGTGTGTGTGTGTGTGTGTGTGTGTTTTGCTTGGTTTCCAACATCCTACCCACAAACAGTTTCATTTTGGATGACTTTAAGTCATGCTGCACAGTACATCCATTTGTGCTCGAGTTTAATTACCCAAACACACTAAAGTCCACATTTCCTTTCCCTCTCTCTGTGATTGACTTAAATGAGGCCACAGTATAGCTACCGGCATCACTAAAAACCATGACAGCACTATGTTGGCTTTCAAATCAGGGCCACAGTCAAACTCTAGATCCAGAAAAAGTGAATTGCCCCACTTCAACCTGAAACAATCCGCCTGTCGCTCCTGCGAGCCGGATCAACATGGGTTCAGCTCGACTGAACTTCCTGCTTCTGCGAAACAGATGCCTTGTCGTTTGCAAGCCGCAGCCCGGGGTTAATGTCACTATAAAAAGCCTCCTGCAGTTCCAGATGGTCAAAGCCAACATCCTGCAGGGCCCCTCCCCTCCTGCGTTGGCCCAGTTGGAGCTGCCCAGTTTTGCCATATTGCAGCCCTCCAAGAGGAAAGCCAGTACGTACACACAGAGGTATTTAAAGGCAGTTATTAGATCTAAACAGCAGAGAAACATCCATGATAGCAGGCTATTAAAAAAATGAGACGCTATGGACAAGACAAGATAAGACATCTGGTTTGTGTCATCCCTGATAGTGTTCGGATTTTCACAACTGCCTATTTATCCTTTCTTTTGCTTGGTCACTTACATATTGAGCTCTGTTTGCATACACAGATATAATAGCTTTCATATGGAGGTCACTCACTTGGTTTAAATGCAGTCGATCTGTTCAGACCCTGGAAAACTGTGTTAAATCTCCGTTTCAGAATAGGAAGCTCACAAGATCTGACAGGTCCATCTGCTTCACCAATACAAAGAGGGTCACAAACTGTTTTCTATCAGATTTTAATGGCTTTATGTCTCTTAGCTTTATCTCTGCCAGGAACAGGTATTGGTGCGAAAATCGAGTCAATAAAACCTGATAGAAAGAATTGTTTGTGACCCTGTTCTACAATACAATGTATAACACAAAGATTTATCCGTAACTGTGAGCTTCCTGTTTTAGAAAAAGAAGTTCTGTCTGGTTTTTAAAGGTCTTACGGACAATCCTATTGGACTGTGTTTAAAGGATAAGGCTGGCATTGCAAGACCCAAACCAACAACGTGTTAGTCTGTCTCTCACTACTTTCTGACTTCCCTACCCTGTCTGTGGCTCTCAGCTCCAAGCCCACATTTTACAAACTATACGCAGGATATATATTATAAATTATGTGTAAAACTGAATTAATTGACAGCTAGCATAGTCGTAAACTGGGAACTTGCACTGCTTGCCATGTGACATAGCATTTTCTGTTTCTCAAGGTTGAAGCCTTACATGGTGTCAGTATGATTACTGGTTAGATTCTGATTTCTTTTTGCAATGTGTGCTGTCATTGCAGGTTTACAATTGTGTTTATTGGAGGACTTCTCACTGTCAGCTAACTGTCTAGCTCTGAATAAGGACAACTCATCGTGAGGACAGTAGAGCATTTGTTTAACTTATTATCTAACAGTAGATGTTTCTGGATGTAAAATAGCATTAGTGTGTTGAGTTACTTTTCCTGAGTAGCTTGTAGTGTAGCTTGCCACCTTCAACAAAAGTGTAGAGTTGCTGTAGCTTATTCAAATGAAGAGTAGCTTGTAACTTCCCCAGCACTGTTGACGGCCGCAGGATAGTGCACGTGGGATTCCTAGGGATCCTGGTGGACTAGGGGTTTAAGATCATGGATCATGGAATCGCAACCTCCCTGGGTTGAGTCTGGCCGGGGATCTTTGTTGCATGTCATTCCGCCTCATTTCCTCTCACCTCTCTACTTACTTTAATAAAGGCAAAAAAGGCTGACTGTGAGATGGTGGTTGAAAGCCTTGCATTATCCTGTAATATTTTTGCTGTTTTTTTTTAAAATATATTGCACACAGATTATAGCAGAAATCCTGAAATCACTGTGGTTATAATGTGCTTATAATTCTTACAGTGCCTTAGAAGCACTGCTCTGCAAGTAAAGTGGCACCAAGGGTTGAACTACAATGCCTCAATTTCTTCCCTGGAACTGTCCTGGGGCCCCAGACCCTCAAGGGTCCCCAAAACCCAAAAGCACCAGGTTCACTTTGTGAGAAATGGTTTGTGGTAATATGATCAACTGAAAATTTGCTTGGGAATATGGGAATATACACCACAGAAACACAGTATCAGTTGATATGATGCTTTTGAGGCCCTGTCTTGTAGAGGGCCCCTGTGTAAAAATCTAGTTTTAAAACCTTCATTATTTCTACTGATACTGTGCTTATATGGTACATATTCCAAGTTAAATTGTGTTTAATGAAATTACCACACAGCAAACCCGGGGCCATGTACAGTAATATTCCAGGAATACTGTACACAGCTCACTGAGGAGCGCAACGGGGGGTTGAAAAGGGCCCAGCAGCAATTTGTGTTATCATTTTCAGATGAACCTGTTTTATAATTTCTCATCAATTTTTTTGCCTCTCCTATTATTGTACAGTACTACATTTCCGATATTTTGTAATTAGTGCTGTAAAATGTTTTAAATGGTAAATGGACTGGTACTTTTCAACCGTTGAAACGGTTCCCAAAGCGCTGTACAGTAATCTAAGCTTTTTAACAGTAGTCTAATTCACCCAATCACACACACATTCACACACCAATGGGGACACAGCTGCCAGGCTGGCCTCCACCGGGGGCAGCTTAGGGTTCAGTGTCTTGCCCAAGGACACTTCAACATGTGGACAGGAGGAGCCGGGATCAAACCACCAACCCTGGGGTTGATGGACAACCGCACTACCTTCTGTACCACAGCCGTTTTAGTGAGCATTCAACTCAGGGTCCACTTAGCAGCTGTTTTCCTGAGCTTTCAACTGCATCTCCTGGTCTTTATCAGCCGATGGAGTTTGGTTAGTTGCTCAATTGTCATCTGTTGTCATAACCAACCTCAACCATTGACAACTGAACCATCTTCCTAACAACTGAGCAAACTCTATTCGCTGATGATGGGGTTAAAAGCGGTAGAATATGCTACTAAGTAGATCTAAGATTTTTTTTTGTCAAACCAAAGTTTTATTATTTACAATAGTATTAAAGCTGGGGTAGGCAAAACCTGTGCAACCTACGCAAAACCTTCCGCCACTTCGACCGGCAGCCGCAGGAGGCAGTTACCCTGTGAAACCTTATCCCTCATAGGGCTCACTCTCCACGGCGTGAGCCTCACCGAGACCGCGGTCCCTCCTGCCGTGACCTGTCTTTTCAAAGACGCCCCTCCAGCGCTTCGCGGCTGCAGAGCAGAGCACCCCAGGCTTCAGAGGCAGCTGCAACGCCGTCCAGGCTAGTACACCACACACACACACACCACTGTCCCCCCTCAAAAGTTATTCCCCACTGTTTGTCATCACGCCTCTTTGGCACGTCGATACGAGCGCCATGGCGTCGAACATAATGAGCCTGAAGCTCCGTGTGGACCCGGGACGTGTTGTTTTGTACTCTACGCCGCTGTAGGCAAAGGAGGTTTTGGAAATTCTTCACATGTTGCAGGATTTTCAGCAGGATTTTCCGCCATTAAATCAGGCTTTCGCCATCTGAAGAGACGTGCACAGCCAACACGAACGCACCGCCTCTCTGAAATAACCTCTGATTGGTCAAAGTCTCCCGTCACGGGATAGATTTTCTGAAGCCTTAAAACAGAGCCAAGAGGAGGGGCAGAGGTAGAGGTTTTCTCTCAGACCACTTTATGGTTTTATGGAATTGTTACCCAATGACACCAAAAAAATACTGCCTACCCCACCTTTAAGATTTTCTCTGCCTATTTTTAGCATTTCTCTCATAATAATCCTCCCTTGCTCCTTTAAGTATCCTCATTCATATGATCACGTGTCCTGGACATCACAGCGAATATTAAACGTCTATTCAACATTTGGGAATTTGACCATTTCTGCCAAATATTATTTTGAGGAATTCCAAGTATTCAGTGTATCCTCCAGATTTTCATTCTTGTCATGATGAAGAGGCTTCTTATTTAGTATTGAAAGCCTACATAGTAGTTGTAGCTGAAGTACATGCATACTTAAGTGAAATCTGATCTGGTCTCATTATTATCAAATGAGGGGTTCTCGCAAACCTAGTGTATTATTAATAAATTCTACTATAATTATGTAATCCATCAACTGTAGCATATCTGTTATTTCAGGCAGACCACACTGATGGCCAAAACCTAATAAAAGACCAATATAGGCCCCACTTATTTGTAAATTGATACAAACACATACACAGTATACAGCATACACAACTGTTCATGCACACATACAGTCCAAGTTTGTTGCTTGGGCTGAGATTAAGATTGAATTTTAGATGCTGCGTAGCAACTGGGGAGGCCAGGCCACCCTGGAGATGAGGGGGTCTGAGGAGGAGGGGGGAGGGATTTCTATCTCATCTTAAATCAGATTACAGTTTATTCACTCCTCCTGGCTGGAGCACGAGTTGATGTCAGGAAGCTCTGCAGCTGTAGGCTTCTCCAATACTTTTCTTCTCATCCCAACCCTCCACCCATCCTGCCTGTAAATCCTTAAATCATTTGGTTCTGCCATTGGCTGCTCTATCTTCACTTCTCCTCTATTTATTTGTGTCCTGTCTTTCTACTCTTTAACAATTTCTTTTTCCTTTTTGTCACCAAGAAATGATAATTGTGCTGTTCATGAGTCATCATTTCTAGAGGAGAAACAGGAAAAATTAGTGGTAATTGTGTTATTTATGAACTGTAGTCACTGTAGTCAACAGTTTTTCCTTTTCATGGCATTTACAGTTTGGTCAACAAAGCCAACCCTGTGTCCTAAAACTTGTGTACATGTAAAACTAATTTGCATTAAGCAGGAAAGTTAACTCTTGCACTTGAAAATAGTACTTTCACAAAAAAAAATCTTAACTCAAAGTCCCCTTCCTAAAGTGCCAGAAAAAGTTAGTAAGTGGACATTGATTTTTTTTATCATACAACTAATTGCAATAGCAACTACATTTTGTAAGAAAAGTAATTCTACTCCGATTGTGATTTCTATTATTCATTCTTCACTGTTAACATTCTTCATTTGTTTTTAAGCACAATATCCGCTCCTGCAACTAAACCATGATTGATATTTTTATGGTTATGTTTAGGCAACTCAAAACATTTGATTAAGGTTGGTGAAAGGCCATGGTTTTAATTAAATACTGAAAAAGCAATTCGTCCTATCGCTTGCTTAAAGTCAGCGTTACTTTTTCAGTAATTAACCAAGACTGCAATCTTTCCCTAACTTTAACGAAGAGCGATAGTAGCCTAAACCTAACAACAGGTGGAACACAGAATGTGGACCCTGGTCTCCCGTGTCAAAGTCTTTTGCTTTGTACACCCAACCAGCCACCCCAGCCCTTCCTTGTGACTTCTGTGGAGTATAAAGGGTTTTGTATGCTCCAAACAAACTAGTTAGTATGAAGCATCCTCCAAACACTAATAATAATGAAGGCTGTGCAAAAAGTCTGCCTTCAGAGAGAGGGGTGAGACGTACAAATAGGGATAATGGCGCACACTTTCAGGCAGTCTCTCCTTTAAAGGAATTCATGGTGTTGCACTCGCACAAAAATTGGCAGAATTCATTGTATGAACAATAAAAACAGAGAGCTTGAGAGAGAAAAACTCCTGCCTACTTGTCTCACCTTCACACAACTGGTCAATCTCTGCCTAAAGTGGGCATGATTGTCAGATTGTCGGATGCAGCCCCCCTGATTTTCAACATTGGAAATCTGTGAGAGGAGGGGGTTTCAGACGCTGTTTGACCATCCAATAAGAACTTTGGTTGGAGCATACTAACTACCTTAAGAACGTCACATTTCCTGGATTGGAAAAAACTTTGCCAGAGAACATAACCCAGGCAGCAATCATGCTTAATCAAAAAGGTAAGGCAATTAAAAGGAGTCGGTCTAGACCTACTCTATATGAAAAAGTGCCCTAAGATAACTTTGTGATATGATATGGCGCTATATATATATAAAACTGAAAACTGAAAAAACAAAACAAATTAAAAATATATTTTTGGGGCGACTTTGACAGTTCATAGTGTTCATAGCTTACTGGAAACAGAGGAGAGAGACGGGTATGACATGCAACAAAGGTCCCCAGCTCCAATTGAACCAGGTACGTTGCAGTTATGTGGCCTGCGCTGTAACCATTTGGCTGCTGGGGGGTTCCTAGTAAGGCTAATTTGTAGTATATAAACATATTTAGTAGGAGACAGGGTTGACAGAGCAGAATAAAAACATGGCTGGGTTAGGAATAGTGATTGCTTTATGGAACAAAAAAGGAAGAGGATTGTTCCAGAACAAGAAACATTTTAGAGATATTATTGGAAATGTGGCCTTAATTCGGAAAAACACACAGACAGAACTTTACCGCATATCTCTATCCACTGTAGTACAACTGCTACTCCACATATGCAACTAATGCAGTACAGCTGTCACATGCAATAAAAGAGCATGTTGACCTCAAATCAACTGTGTCTGTGCATGACGGACGATTGTTAGACCCTCTTGGAAAGGTCTCGGACAGCCTCCAAGACAATAAAAGGGCCCACTTCATCACGATAAGCAGGTTGTGATTGAGGGGCTGTCAAGTCGACCCTAAAGACAGTGTATCGAGCCAAAAGAACCCGGCTAATGAGAACAAGAGCTTCGAGCCGAAAGCCGGCGATCAAATGTCTGGGAATTTGGCAGGTGAAGACACCAGATTACCTCAAAAAGATCCCACGGGGCTGCAAATCAGCTCTGAAAACTTATGAGTATTGGACTGAGCCGCTCTGTCTTGTCTGTTCTCCTGCAATTCAAAGTGACTGAATGGGCACAATAAGACTTTCACTACTGCCAAAACATTGCCTTACATACATCTTTTTCTGCTTCTCCTTCTGTGAGTGTGTATATATACAGCATATATGATAATGAATCCTTGTGCAAAAGCCTGTTACACAAACGTCATCTAAGGGTAAGGGAAAGGGTAGTTTGCAAATTCAAGGAAACAGTAGTGCTAATAACTGGTGGAAACAGCCGGAGTATGCCTCAAGGCCAATCTGCATGACTTTTAATTTAATGGGTTTCAGTTGAGGGCGATCGCCTTACCTTTTGGGGGCATCTAGGATTTCACCCAGCTCCTCGTATTCCATGTGAAAGACACTGGAGAAGGAGTTCTGCAAAAAGAATAAATATGTTTATTTGTCTGAGCTATTACAGACGGAGTAATGTGGCTGGGACTTGGGGGGGCGACGTGTGCTTGGCATAATGCCATTAGGATCAGGTGACAACACATGAATACATACAGGGTCTTGGTTTGGTCTATATTCTAACCTCAAAAAAAGGTCTTGCGTGCTTTGCTGCAGGTCCACCCTGTATGTTTTCTGGCCATATCAACTTCCTCATTCCCTCCAATTAAGCCATTACGGCTAAACCCAACATCCAAATACCGTAGGTTGAGCAGTGGTACCGCGCACACTGCCTAAAACACGTCTCCAAGCATGAAAAAAGGGGACGTTGATGTATTACCCATCAAGCCTTGCCAGAAGGAGAGTTTATTTCGACATTCCAGTGCTCCTTTCGTCTTTCACCCCCTTATAGGGACTTGTTTTCTCTCAACCTGCACTCCCAACCCCTTGCAAAGGATCCTTTTTCCATTTTTAAGAGGTGGGGACAGGATGTTAAAGATGGACGAGGCTTCTTCGTTTTGGAAAAATTTGCCCCCTACCCTTGCGCGTACATACACACACCTTTCCTCTGTGGCATTAGTTCACCGTGATCTATCTAGGTGAGGGTAATAAAGCTGTTTTAAACAGAAAAAGGACCTGGCAATGTTATGACATTTATTGGGGTCTCTGGCAAGTGGGAAAGTTTATAACAGGATGACACGGGATAATGGATTTTTTTTCCTGCGTAGGAATACTGAAATAAATCGAGCTTGTTTTCTCATATTCTTTGGAAGCATTAGTCAAGGTTTTACAAGTCGAGGAAGGACAAAGGAATGGTCAAATTCATTGGTCATGCCTGTGAGGTTTTCACATGCAGTTATCAGCGTCAGGGGCAGATGTAGCAATCTCACGCAGCCTGCTCATCTTATATCATGGACCTCCAGCTATTTTCTCAATCCATAACACAACACACTGTGACATATGTGTTTAATAGTGGGCCTGAGCATTGGAGAAATAAAACAAAAGGAAAGAAAAGTGAGAAAGAGTGACACAGACACAAGACCCCATAGACAGACACTACACGTTACATTAACACACATCTTTTGGACTATTATCTCTGTACATTGCACATATTCCTTATACTTCATACTGTGAATTCTTGCACATTCCTTTGTCAATGTTTTGCACATTCCTGCACAAAGTGTACAGCTCTTTCATTCTAAAAACAGATGTATTGTACATACTTTTATATTTTTTCAAATTTTTATTGTCAATTTATTTATTTTATTAATTTCTTGACTTTTGTAGTATTTGTTTTTTAAATCTTTTAAGTCCTAAGTCCTCTCTTAGTAGAAAAGGCGGAAGTAGCAAGACATTGTTAGACCAGGGATTGCAATGTTGGTAGGTTGGTCAGTTGGTCCACTACTTTGTTCCAGTAGTGGACCAAAGATGAAATATCTTAGAAACTATTGAAGGGATTGTCATGAAATCTTGTATAGACATTCATGGTCCCCAAGCGAGACCAACACCAACCGCCACAATACCTACTTCCAAGGTGCATGATCCAAGTTTTTTTTTTGACCTTTTAAAACATCTGAATGTTTACATGTGAGAATGTTGCCATGCTGAGCATATAGCTCAAAGCACCATTGTGCCTAGGTACAGCTTCACAGAGCTGCTAGCTCTGAGTCTTGTTTTAACCATGGCCAGGTTCATGGCCATCTTTTCCTAAACTTAACCAAGTACTTTCAGTTACCTAAACTTAACCAAACCTTAATCATAGAGGTTGCAGGTCAGAAAACGAAATATGAATCATCATATTAGTGTTTTTGGAAGGCAATGAAAAATTGCCTATTTATTGTTTTTTATTGCTTAGGTAAGAGGAAAGGAGAGGAGGATGACTGGGTGGGTTTTGGCGGGAAGAAATAAAGAGAGAATAGAAAACAGCAGGCGGTTTAACAACTGTAGAGAATGGTACAACATGTACACACACTCAAACACACACACACACACACACACTGCCTAATATGTTTCAGGACACCTGTAGCCAATTCCAGAATTATTTCTACTGGGGAGAGTTAAACAACTCAGAGGAACAAAACACTCCCAGTGGCGGTCCAGATGTCAAACCCTATCACATATCATTCACACACCCAAACCCAAAACACACACACACACACACACACACACCATACAGATGCCAGCACACTCACACATAGTGCAGTATGCACACTTGCAAACACATACTAAGTACAAAACAAATACATCACATACATACAGTATACTGTGTATATTGAAAACAAGCATACACACATGCAAACACACACATACACACACGCATCCCTGCCATGCACTGCAAGTAAAGTCAGCCAACGCAGGCCAACATCTTGAAAACGGTGTTTTTGTTGGTACAGTCCAGTGTTAAAGACCAGCACTGTCATTTACTAGACTTCCTACAGGAAAGCTCCTTTCCTCGAGGAAAGGTTGCATTCAAATTCACAGAGCTGTGGGTCCTGCTTGAGAAACTACAGACATTTAACGCTGACACCTGTATACAGAGGGCCGTCTGGCAGATAAGGCCAGTAAAAGATCCAAATCTCAGAGTAAATGTTTAGTAAGGAAAGACAGAGAAGAGAGGTGGGGGGAGGGGCATAAAAGAAAGGGAGACAGCTGGTCTGGCAACCCTGAGGTCATGAGAGGGACAAACACACACACACACACACACACATGCAAACAGTATAATAAAGTAGGTTGTAACAGAGCCTATGGAGCTCAGTACATACATGAAATAAAACATCTAAAATATTAAAGTTGGTTCACCCAAATAATATAAAACTTCCTCTAGTGGTATAGCCATTCAGATAGTTTTGGTTTTATTTGTATTATTTGTTTGTGGTCACAGCAATGAACATGACATAAAAACAAAATCACCTGTTACTCTGGATGATCCACAGAGGGCACTGTATTCTGTTTTCTGTATGTCAGTTTGTGAAAAAAATCATTAAAAACAAATTAGATTAGTTGAAGAGTCTAGAGCCATGGAGCGCCCCGGTAGCCGAATGGTTACAGCACATGCCACATGAATGCAACTTCATGGCCCTCTTTCTCCCCGTGTTTGCAGGCTCAGCTTCACTATCAGCTGTCCAACAGAGGCAGAAATGAGTCCATGCTTGTGGCTCTGTGAGGCTGTATTTAAGCACATGCCATCATGTTAGCATGCTAATATGTTCAATGTACAGTGTTAACATTGTCATGTAGTTTAACATGTTAGCATGCTAACATTTCATTTACTAACTTTACTAATTTGATGATGGGGATGTCATTAGTTCTGCAGGTATTTGGTCATAAACCAAAGTATTGGACACATTAAAATGTTGACCTGACGATGAAAACCAAAGTTATTACAGTTCATGCTGAAGGGAACATGAATAATGTACCAAATTTCCTCACAATCCATCCAATAGTTGTTGAGATATTTCAGTCTGGACCAAAGTGGTGGACTCAAACTGACCAATTGATTGACAAGCCAACACTGTCATCGCTAGAGTCACGCCACCGGTGTGGCTAAAAATGAAAGGTATTGAAACTAGATAATGACACAGGGCCACATAAAACAGGGCCTCAAGATTGAGCAAGCAGGGGCCACCTTAGGGCCCTTACCAGTCCAGTGGTATTGTGCTTTAGTGGTGCATTTTACCAAACAAATCAAATCAAATTACCATAAAGTAGTTGCCACACAGACTACCTGGGGCCTTTGGAGCCCCTGGGGGTTCTGGTTGCCTGGTTGATAATCCAGCTTTGATCAACACTTTTATTAGGGACTATTTCTTCTGTTCCAATGGAAACTCCTCAGAGTGAGGTCTGAGGATTATTCAGATGAACCATGAACAAGATGGACCTTGTTTCTTGGTTTTGGGGTTGATTTTTTATTTTTCAGAATTCATCTCCATTGTATTGTGGTGGAGACAAAAATGTCAGAGACATATCTCAAAACCTGGGCACATAACACCAAAACCATCTGCAGGCCTATATACCACAAGAGGCAATATGATTGAGTTTTAAGTAAACCGTTTTCTCAGTCCTTTAATCCACGTGGAATTTATTTTGGATATATCAGTTATTAAAAGCGACTCTGGAACTTTTATGAAAGCTGTTTTCATAGCCTGGACAATGTTTAAAACAAGAGTCTTCACCTCAATGGGTCTAACTGAGTTATAATAAATACAAGCCAAAGTTATGCATGAATGTTTTGTAACCTAATACAAACCACTTCATCAGCATTGCATTACCCATCCAGTTAGCCCAGACCTAAGCACAAATATTGAATGGTGAATTGGCTATGTAGCTGATACTTTGTGAAATCAGTATTTAGAATAATTTGACATTCAGTGCAGTCAGCCATCAGCCCAGTGGAATGAGTTCTAAAACTGAAATGCAGTGCTGAAAGCCAAGTGCAGTGATGTAGGTAAGTGTAGATAAACGTACACTGAATCCTGTTGATTGGAAAGTATTACTAATGCCAGAGAAATAAGACATCCTGCATGTTTGGATCTTTACTGAATAAAAGATTGATAAGGACAGAGTTAAACAAAAAGATTTCATCCCTGAATGTGAAAAGATTTAAGCCCACCCAACACCCACGCATCAGCTGCTAAATGGGCAATAATGTGCATTGAAGTTGACATCTTGTGGCATCAGTACTTACAGTAACATAGCATTCTCTAAAAGCATTTAGAGGAAGTTGAAAGCTGTCAGATGCATCATTTTTTGTTGAAAGGCTCATGGTTGTGGGTTATGAAAGTGTTCAAACTGTCGTTAAGAATGGCTTGTTGTTATGTTCAAGCATGTGCTGTGTGTGTGTGTGTGTGTGTGTGTGTCAGGCCTGTACACACACTCACAGAAACAAAGGTTCTTCAAAGGTTCTTTGATTAGAGAAGTGGTTATTTGTACATCCAATATGACTTCATTGTGACATAATTAGTCATCCTCGTGTTTTAAAATAATTGTTCAATAAGAACATATCAGAATATTGAACACATTGTGGTCCTTAAAAAGTGCCTTTACTGCATCAATTACAATTAGTTTTTTACCATAACTATTTCACAGACAGCACTGAATAATGTTTCCTCGAATAATCTATAGAAATCCTATTATTAAATGGAATCAGCTGGACTATCTGAACTGAAAAGGCTTTGTTAGTTGTTAATATTATTATGTCTAAAACTGTCTCACAATAAACACAGATGACGATAAATGTAAAGTTAACCATGTAACAAAAAGATTGTCCAGAATCTAAAGCAGCATTTGACAAAACAGTCTCACCTTATGGCCCATTTGGGAGCTGTTCTGGGGCTTTCAATCATATCACATGATCTTCATCATCAGACTGAAGTGAGATTGTTTTGTCAACTGCTGTTTCCAAGGTCAAGAATGAACTTTGAAAATGTTAAGCTCACATGAAGTCCTTAAAGAAATGTCAACATTCACATTTTCATGACAACTGACAACAATCTGCCGCTGAAGATCCTGTGACGTGATTGAAAGCTCCAGAACAGCTACTAAATTGACCTTGAGGTGGAATTGTTTTGTACACTGTGTTTATTTTTGTCTTGTCAGACTTTATTGACTGGTATCAGCTGCTTCATTCATGCTTCACAATATGTAATTTATCAGCTTCTTGGCTACTGGCTGACTAGTAATGACTAGTAACATCCCAACATATTTATACAGGTGTAAACCGTGGCCATTAGAACACTTCTCACTGACTGTTCTGCGATACCTTCAGGCCAGCGCCATTTGCTGCCACAGTGGCCTCCACCACCCAAACTTCCTCCTTATATCTTAAGCTTTTGGTATTGTTGAGTACTAAGATTTAATGGTCATGTACAGTATGCTGTTTGTTCCACTAAATCTAACTGTATAACTTCTGTCTTGGCCTATTGGCAAATAAAATGATATTTGGTATTATGATATTGGTATTATTTCCCTTTTTCGAGAGAAAAGGCTTCAAGGATGATGACTCTCTTCTCCTTGCATTGACAGTATCTCAGGAAAACCTTCCTATCAGGACTAGAGTGTACATGTATTTTCAAAAAGTCTTTCTCCAAAAACTGGTGACCAATATGGCAAATGCTATAAATGGTTAATGGTTAGTAAGTAAGTGTCTCTGACTGAACTGGTAGAAATGATGGCAAAACTACGAAAATGAGACTGAAATTGTAACAACCTTTTATCCTTTAAAAACAGGGATTCGATCTAAAAATGTGAGCATAATCCATTCAACAAGTTGCAGAATTGAAATATCTTTTCCTGATATTAGTCTACTGGTAAAACCCAATAAAAGCTGAACATCACTTGCAAATCTCTGCAGATTTAGGTTCAATATATTGACTACTTTCACGTTTAATTTGGTCCCGTACAAATCCTACCATATAAAACTTCTTTACATAATATACTTGAAAGAATGAAAGAAAAACACTCGATTAACCTGCTGTCCGCTTAAATGAGCAGCTGTCTGTTCTTTGTACATGGAGTTTTTCTGTTAAGGAGGTCGACAATTTCTGACTCACACATCTCTAAACTGATCCTAACTGACACCAATTGAAATGAATTAAATAACCAGGACAGTTTTCTGAAAAGGAACCAGTCATTCAGCCATTGGTGGGTCCTTGGGCAATCACCCAAAGACCCACCAATGGCTGCATGACTAAAAAAGGTCTGTGTAAATGAATACTTTCCTTTTAGTATAAAAAAATAGTTAAAGCTATGGTATCAAGCACCAACTGAGAAGAAGCTAAACCCTAGGAGTTTCTTTTTCTACAACAAACTCAGAGGGTTCGTTGATCACATCTGGAACCTTACATTTTCTGGGTGGACAGTCTCATTGCACGTACAGTATATTAGCTCATTTTACCCAAATTACCCTGAATCACCACCGTCCTTCCAAAGCACTGCTGTTTGTGGTCCAAAACTATGGCAGAGCTCTTAACTTGCTGTCGTCATCTTGACCACCATGCACTCCCACTCCACTTCCTCCATAAATACAGCAAGCACAGAGAGAGACTTTCACTGGGATAAAGTGGCACTTTTCATTCATATTATATTCAAAATGTCAAAACGTTTTCCAAGAAATAGAAATCACTCCCAAACAAACAACTAAAAGCATTTGACAAAAGAATCCTGACTCAAGGTCCACTTTCTTGAGCTTTCAACCACATTTCACAGCCTTTATCAGCAAATGAGGAAACTGAACCACTTTTCGACAACTGAACCAGTTTTGAATTGGTGCAGTCATCATTTTCTGATGAAGTCTGTGAGATGTGGTTGATAGCTCAGGGAAAAAGCTAGTAAGTTGACCTTGAACAAGAGCTACATGTCATCAAAAATTGAAAGTGCATCCTTCCCAAACAAACAATTCCAAGTGTTTGACAAAAAATCTCAACTTAAAGGTCTACTGACTAGCTTTTTCCAGAGCTTTCAACAGTATCTCAAGGCCTTCATCAGTGAATGAGGGAACTAAACCAACTGCATGAACAACTGAACCAACTTGGAATTGATTGTCATTATTTGCTGATGAAGGCCATCAGATGCAGTTGAAAGCGCAGGGAAAAGCTAGTAAGGGGACCTTGAGTGTTAATTATTTAGTATTTTTGTGATTTATAGTTTTATTATTTTTCACACAATTTTATATCCAGCATTTCAATAATACAACAGATGAATATAGGGTATATATAAAAAAGAAAAAGAATAAAGATTATTTTGTCAAACTACTGTTCCTGTATAAATAAATAAGTGCTAGCATTTTAGTCAAAGACACTTTCTTTAGACAAACTAATCCACCCTCAACAAACACATACATGGACATAAATCTTAGTTAAATAAACTGTAGCTCATAAGGACGAGGTTAGGTTTGGGGAAGGAACTGAGGGAGCAAACAACGTTGGCATGAGAGTATCAGCAAAGTAATGAGAAGTGTCAGGTTAAAATGGCCGTGCTGTACACCTATAGGACGTTACTAGTCAGCTGGGAGCCACACAGCTGAGGAATGAAGCATAAATGAAAGAGCTGATGCCAATCAGCTGATGCAAGAACGACTTCAGTGCCTGAACTAACGCTGTGCTCCATATACAGTATGTGACATCTATCTAAATCACCCTCTAATCAGTAAAACATACAGAAGCCGAGAACAGCCGTGCTTGCAATTATGTTTTTAATGGTGAGATCACGCGTTAATTACTTTGTGATCTCGAGATAACAAAGCTCGTTTTCTCGTGATAATGGGTTCATTCATCTCGTAGTCTTCTCCTTAAATGACAAGGACTGATCTGAATGTTATCTCTAACAGAAAGACACAATGCAGTTTCTGCCTATGTTAGACCTTGAATGAAGTACAGTCATGTGTTGATCAATAATGGGTACTCCCAAGGCTTAATTTACACCAGATCCTCCTGGAACAGGATCTGGGAGCTCCCAGATTAGGACTGGCACCTATTTGATTGGATCCGGCACCTCCTTTGTCACTATCAAGATCTGTAAATGTAAACAGTATGTCACGTGGCTTGCTTCTGCTTAGATAAGAATGGTAGTTTTTTGAAAAACTACTCAATATCGTTGTATATTCAATATTTCTTTTTTTAGTGGCCTTTAATGAACACCATTTCCCATGAGCCCTAGACCTTCGCGGGTTTAGCTCTTGTGGCCTGTATTAGGCATGGAAAAACTGAGCGCGCTGAAAATCTGAAGAAGTTGTATCATTGACCACAACAAACCTAGGCCAGTGGCAGCTACAGTGCTCCCTGAGTCCCACTGTTAGAAAATACTTAAGTCTTGAAATGCTTATTGAAAAAAACATGTATATTGACTGTGTTATTTCAATGTTTCCTGTCTAATGTGTAATACAGGTAGGTACTCGTTTAGATATTTCCTAATGTGTGGATCAAAATAATGGTTACATATTCTGTAAATAGTAGATTGGAGTTCCTGTGCAGGCATGGGTTGATTTGCACGTATCTAGATGTGATGAATACTGCAACCTAGCTCACCTATCAATCTCCCTCGGTGTATGAGTTCATTTGCTTCCTTTTCCTGTGTGCTTGTTTTCTGTGTGTCAGTGTGTGTTTTTCAGGCACTGGACGCTTATGAGGAGGATCCGCCAACACAAATGTTAATGCCCACAGAGACTCTAATAGGGTTCTGTGTGTGTGTGTGAGTCAGTTAGAAGTATAGGCTGTATTTACATTAAAACACGGCCAGCAGTAGCTGTCTGCTCTGTACATAAAAACTTCTTGGTTTGCAGGACAGCAACTCTGCATTTCCACTTGCTGTCAGAATGTCAGAGCTCTGTCTGACAGAACTCATTATGCTCCTGAAAGCTGCTCTTCACTTCCTTCTGTTCAACTTCATTTTATTTCATTTCAAGGGAAACTAAACAGCCTTCCATTGTTGCACCCATTCGCTATAAATCTATTTGAGCAGCTGCTTATTTTGACATGATGGTGGTTACCTTGACTCAAATGTTTTACGATAAAGCACATAAAAAGGTAAGAAAATCGGTCACGATATGATCAAATATATGCGTTCGGGACTGGATTTTGTAATTTTCCTGTAGAATTCCAATTTATTCATTGTCTTTATGCAAACTGTGGCTTTACTAAGATTCTTAAAGGCTTATGCTAGTAATGATATTTTCAGAGGTCTTTAAAGGTGTTGTTTGTTAAGGTTGCCAGGTTGTCCTCCCTAAAATGTCTTCACAGTGGAAGGTGAAATAGTCTTCACATTTCAGTGTACTACAGTATACATAGGGCTGAATGATAAATCAAATTACTTAGATAGATTTAATATTTTGTTTTTGAACAGTATGTCAAATTTCTACATTGTGACAGTCGAGTTGTTACAATGTGCAAAGAAGGGTTCTTTTCAGTCTAAAGGTAACGTAAATGATAGCTGACTACATTCGCTGTCCTGACAGTCCCATAAGCTGTGGCATGAATACGTAGTTGCACACGGGACTGTCGTGACTCCATGTGTCTCCCGTCTGTCTCCAGGCGGCTAGCTGGCTCTGCTGTCTCACTGTGAACATAGCGATGGCATCTACAAGGAGGTCAGACTGGAAAAACACTCTGCTCACTAATTTGACCTCTCAGTTTGTGTATGTTAATGCATCTCTGGCCATGGAAGTCGTCTAAACAGTGACCGGATTTGACTCCAAGCTAACATTAGCTAGCCAGCTGTCTGCAGATACACTATCAGGCTGACGCAAAGAAGCACAAACTTTCAGTTTATGCTTCAAGTGAATGTCTGTTCTCTGCTTAATGGTGGTACTGACAGTCCATAGCTGTATGGCATAACCTGTATTTAATATGCATTAGGATGTCAGCCTTGATGCAACTTATGTTGTTCTTTTATTATTCACAACTGTTCTGCACATGTAGGCTTAAAAAATGTCTTTTTGCATTCTGCAGGAAAAGAAATCAATTCAAATTGTTGCACCCAAGCTTGAATTTGTTTTGTTTTTTGGCCTCACTGCCCAGCTCGAACTCTGTGTAAAGTAGTGAAAATGTTAGAATCAGCTCCCATTGAAAGGTAACCCAGATCTGTTTGATAAAACTACTGTAACTGAACCAGGTCTGACCGTGTGTAGGGAACACAAGAACAGCAGTAAATGCCCTATATACTTCTGTAAGTTCAGGTAGTGACCATGAACTACTCAAGATGAGAATCTTGACTTTGAAACATTCTCCATTTCATGTTATACAGCATGTAACTGAAACTGGTACCTGTAGATGACAATAAGCGAATAGTAAGGGGATCAACGGTCACAGGAGCTGGTGGGAACTGTGATCCAGTACAGTACAGTTTCTTTAGTTTTTCGCTTAAGGACACATCAAACAACAGAAACATGATTTGTTTGACATGTTGAACAAACTCATTTATCATCCATTTGCTTGCAAGATGTAAGACATGTCTATTAGGCAAGGCAGCACATAGGAAAATGGACATTTTGACTAAAACCGAAGTAATCTCATATTGCAACTATTTAAAAAGTAAAAAGGAAACATTTATCACTCATTACAGCACAAAACGTTCTGGAAAAACAAAGTTTAAGTTTTTTAATATCTAATTGGACCTGTTGCTGCTCAGTGAAAGCAGCTGGTAACCCTACAGATGATGAACAGGTATTCTATCATTACTGCAATACATTAACAAACTAAATCAGTAAATCAACTTTAATTCAGTAACTGACAAACTATGTTTACCCTCTGTTTGATGCTATGCAAAGTCCCAAAACTTTATAAAATATAATAGCAAACAAATTCTGCTCCTTCACATCATCATCATCATCATCATCATCCTCTTCCTTCACCTTCCTCTCCTCTGCGATGCATTTGTCACTTTTTCAGTTTGTCTCGACAGCTTATGTCTTGCTGCTCAGTGTATCATACTGCATGCTCACCATGGCTCCAGGAAATGTTCACCTCTTTGTTTGTGCTAATAAGTCATTCATAATTCAATACTTATTTATATACACACAGACTACTTTCTACTGCAGGCTATTATCAGCACATACTTTCTCTATGAAGGAAGAGTGGCTGTAACTTCTATACAGTTCAAACCACAAAACTGGAACTGACTACCATTAAATACACATACTTATCTAGATTTATCAAAGGAGAAAAAATGGTTTTGCGAGTGAGAAAACATTCATACGGACTTTAAACCACATTATCAATTGTTGCAATATTAGTAAATAATGCAAAAGTCAAAACTCTGAGTTTGACTAATGAAAGCTGAAATTATTCCGTTTCTCAAGAAACTGTACAACACACTAAATCTGGCTAATTCATATAAACTAAACAAAAAACAAACAAAATATCACAATGTGACAAAAATGTTGAGAATAACTCCTTAATTAGACATGTTTGGTATCCCTGATGATACCAGACTGCTTCACAGACCTGAACCCTGGAGGTCCTAGTTCAGAGCCGATGACTGCTTTAAGGTTTAACGGGAGACTCGTCGTCTGTCAACTGTCATAAGTTAATGTTAGCTACCTGTCTGAACTTGAAGTGAGGTGATCACCGAAATCATGTCGTTTTTGTTGTTTAGCCAACTCACAAAATGAAGAGTCGATTTTGAGTCATTTCTGAGTCAAACTTTAATTTAAACGAAAGTTGTTCAAATTAAAGTTTGAGTTTGAATTCAAACCGCAGCTTGTGTCACTGGAAAAGTCAGGATCACAATATGAAAACAATTCACAGCGGACAGGACAGTCATTTGCTAATCATTTCCCAGGAAGTTTCCTGAAAAGAACTATGTAATTACTAGTAAGTATATAGAGATGACACAGACAAAGCTCTGAGACAGCTGAGTTTAGCTGTGCTAACTTTCTATGAAGTTGATCTTTCTAAAGGAATTGGAAATTGGAACCGCTCCATTTAAACCCAAGTAAATGTTCATTTAGCATTCCTTTTTTTGGGAGCTATACTCATTCGTCTCATATTTTTGCATATTCAGCTGACCTGCTGCGCACTGACTAAAACACTCTCTAGGTTACATTAGTCACCAAGTTCAGTGGAATTAGTTACCGCCATCACAGCGATGGCACCTCATTTGTAAAACACTGTGATGTATGTAAAGGATTTTACTTTTTAAGCTATGTTAAGTTATATGTTAAAAATATAGTCATCAAATGTCATTAGAATCTACAAAACTTTAACTTTTCAACCAAATATAGTCCAGTTTTAACAGACGGCTAGACGTCTTTCTGTTCTCAGCTGCTCCAACAGCAAACTGACACTTTGGGAAAAAACAGAAAGTATTTACATTCTGAATGGCTTGCCAATGCAGGACCAATCAGTGACCTCTAAAGGCTGAATGATCTTCCTACAGGGGTTGATGGCGAGTGAGCCACCCTGCATATCTCTTGCTAGCTTGGCCCGTATTACGCATGTTTCCATGTGTTTCCAGTCTTTATTAAACGATGCACTTCTTCTGATAACAATGCAAGGAATCATGGGGTTTAATGATTTAAATCTTAAATTAGCAAGTCATTTCTGCTGGGTTTATTTAGCTCCTCCACGCAGCTATATGACTGGACATTATATAAATATATTTAGCACTGTAACCTGGTGTGTTGTTTGCAAGTTATCCATCAGGTGTTGAAGTGAAACTCAGGTATCATGGAACCACTCCAATGTGAATTCGATGGCAATATTCTGGTGGTAAACTTACTGTAGAAATGGCTGAATTTACAAGTTACCAAGAGGCGCCTGAATGCAACATATGTACTGAAATAAACTCAGTTCAACTCATTTAATTCAAAAGAATCCTTCCCTGTGCTGCTGTTTCACTGCAAAGTTTGTGTGCTTTGAAGATGGATTTGGTGCACTAGACACACAAGTATGACCATGGCGTGAGCATTTGATGTGTGTGTGTGTGTGCTGACCATGGAGTCTTCGTCAGCGATGAAGACAGTACAAGCCTGGGCCTGCATGAAGGACAGGATGGTTCCTGCGATCTTCCTCAGTAAGACCTCCAAACACTGCTGCTCCTCAAAGATCAGACTGGCCAGGTCCAACAGCACCTGCTCACACACACATTCACACACAGGAGAATACGTCATGTTCACAGTCGTTTCGATGCGTGCACACACCCTCAGAAACACACAGTCACACCCACCTGATTGCGTCTGTTCTCTAGCTGCGACGTCTCGTAGAGCTGAGCGTTGTGCAGGACGATGCCTGAAAAGGCCAAATAGGCGGAGAAGTCCTGTTGGAGAGGAATAGAACGACATCCCAACGGTAAGGAAGGAACTACAGGAAACAAGAACGGACTGTTGCATGGAAAAAAGATCAATCAATGATGAAGGAAGATGACAGATTATATGAGGAAGGACACATACAGATGAAGAAAGATGGACTGAGGTAAAGGAAGTTTTATATGCAGTGTATCTGTGTGTGATGCGGGTCAGGGCAGCTCAGGTTATGCTGCTGCTAACAGATGTAAGGCAGTCTGTCCAACACCTCAGTCAAGAGCAACATATCTTGCCAATTACATTTTTCAAGTCAAGTTTCTGAATTTAGACACATTAACCAGTGAACTTTACTAACCTTTTCATCCTGGTCAGTGAAGGCACCACCCTCCCCACATTTTTTATTGATAGCCTGAGCCACTCCAACTACCTGTGATGGAGAGGATGGATAAAACACAGGGAAGATCAGAAGGAGAATTTTTAACTGTACACAGATCTAATAAAAAAAAAGGACTTGGAGCAGAACTTGTGCTGACTTGTATTTTGAAGATCAGTGCGGCAGAAAATACATTCAAAGTCAAGATGTGTCAGCTTCTTTGTGCTTCTCGTTGGAAACATACAGCAGAGACAAACACAGCTCTGCTAAATAGGCGGTTATATGAATTGTAAATAGTATGTCTTGATTTGTATTCTATACACAATGTGAATGAAAATATTGAGAATAACATCTTGTGATTGTTGATAAGGTTTCTAATCAACAATCTCAAGCCTACCAGAAATCCTGTCAACATGAAACAAGACTGTCAATGAGCCTTGCATTGCTAATATAAAGTATTGTATAGCCAGCTCTCCACAAACTGGAAAACCAAAATAAAAAAATAAAAAAATTTAATTGATGATTTAGTTGAAAAAATAAATTACACTTACTAGCTAGTATTACACTTACTGGCTTTCTTCCGAGCTTTTAGCTGCACCTTATGGTCTTCCTCAGTGGATGGAGTATTCTCAGTTGTCATGGAGATGGCGCGGTTATCATCACATGAAGTTCCATAAAACTGTATATACATGATGACAATTGAGCCCTGTCCATCACAACCAAGCAAACTCCTGATCTACTGATGAAGACCATGATGTGCGGATGAAAGATCTGGAAAAAGCTAGTAAGTGGACATTGAGTTACTTATTTTTCGTCAGTAAAATGTAGTACGATGGCTATTGTTGTTCTGAAGCTGGCTCTATACACATTAGCCTTCCCTGGGCTTGACAAACAAAAAGCCACAAGATGAACCACCATCCGTGTGGTTTATGGTAAACTTCTATAACATCAGATCTACTGTAAGCTGTACTGTTTGCAGTATGTACTGCTCCACTGTGTATTGTCTTACCTCGTCTCTGTGGTTCTTGATGGGAAGGCAAAGGATACTCTGGGTTTTGTAACCAGTGATCAGGTCCACTTCAGCATTGAACCTGGGGTCCTGGGGAGGCAAAGCATACAGAATTCAATCCCACCTTTAAAGCAATAAAAACTGTTTCCAGTAGGGTCTGATATTGGCTTTTAATAATCACATCTGGTCTGGTCAATGCCTTTCACCACTGATATTGTTGGTGCATACCTACTGAAACACTAAATAATTCTAATTGACCGTTTGCTGTCCGTAGATTTCTCCACCTGTTGAAGCAGTGTGCAGTAAGAGAGATACTTGGCATTTTAAGAGTTTGGAGACTGGTGTCTTTTTTTAGCCTTTCCAAAACAAGAGCAGAAGTGCAAGAAATAGATTAAACAGTGTTTTGATCTGGCAAAATGTAAACTGCAATCGTTAGCATGTCTGGCTTACTAGCTTACTACCTACAGTAGTAAACTAGCCTACTTCAAAGGCCAGGAGTTAGCACTAACAACGTTAGTTTGTAGGGTAACAGGTTACGTTAAAAAAAGATTTCACATCCACTGGGTAGTATTTTCCCTACTGTGTGGAAGCCATTCCTGATAGCTATCAGAGTTTGAATGTTAGCGGGTCTGTACTGCTCCTTCTTGGCTTTGGGATATGGCCAACTACCCGAGGTAGCATTACTTCATGAAAACACATTAGACCGTCGTCATCCTAAAATCTTTCCTCTTGTATTGTTAAAAGTGAAAACATACTATTTAAAAATATTAACAAGTACGTAACCTAAGCAGCCAGACAGGGTTATGTTAGAGTGAAATAACGGTCTGATATTACATTTTTCCTCATCATACTCAGGAACAATACTGTTTCTTTATTTCCATTTCTTCTACACGGATCATCAGCTGGTGAGAATGTTGACTTTTAGCCTGGGACACGTAGTTTTAGCCTCAGTCTTTTAGCCTGCCATCATGTATGTAGCCACCAAGTGCATATTTAAACATTAAAAAGCCAGCCGGAGAGAGTGCTTAACTCATGTAGCTAATGCTACCTTAATTAACTAGCTAGCAACATCTGACAAAACCTGCCAGCTACAGTTGCCATTTCAGCTGACAAAAGGGACGTTCATCAGCTAGAAATCCTCTTTTGTCTGAAATCAAGGACGAATTTCAACTTGTAAATCTTCCACTAGTATCACTGTAAACCGCATATGTGCCGTCCGAGAATGGAAAGCTTGACACGCGTAGCAACACTAAATAAGGGGGGTGGGGTTTAGCGAACTGTCAATTAGGAGAGACTGAAGTTTGAAAAAGTACCGGCCATCAGCAGCTTCAGTCCGGACCTCATCTGCATTCAAAGCCTCATGAATCCTAAGAAACGGTTCAACCAGCTCCACTTGCATAGAAAAACTGATATTCAGCATGCAGCTGTCAGAATTATGCAACACTAAATTCCACTCTTCTCCAAAACAATAGCATCATGCACATAGTTCTGTTAGCACTTGGTATCAATCACAGGGAGGCATAAACCTTCTTTGGTGTGTAAATGTGGGATTGGAGAGAGAGAAGTAGCTTCTCTGTTGAGGACCGGTGGATAGAAAGATGTTTTGTTAACTATTCTCCTTTTGGCAACCGCCTGACCTTAAACACTCGGCTTCTCTCTATCCATTATCTCTATCCTCCAAACTCAAGGGGACTGTGTGTAGGCCTGTGCGTATAAAACCATGACTAGAAGAGGAAAACTACACCAATTTCACAATTAAACTCTAAACAAAACAGCTTTGGTATGGCATGATAAAATGGCTCCTTGCATTTGTATCACAATAGGATTTCTGTGCCTATTCCAGGGTTCTCAATAGCTCTGTACTGTATACTGCAGTGGCCTTTATTTACCTCAGCTGCTGATAGAGGCTTATATCAGAGAAAGGCCTTTAGTCCTCATGTTCTCTGTTTTATATTTGCTGTGGCTAGCTAGCTAATTAAGCTAAGGCTAGCTTCATGAGTTGCTTGAAAACGCTGTCTCCAGCTTTCCAGTATTGATGTTACTACAGACCCATGCAAACCACTTCAACATGCAGAGAAATCCTTACCTATCCATAAGCCATACCTAGTTACTGTTTGCATAGATGTTTCAAATTAAAAGCCCTCTACTAGCGACTGTCTTTTAATACAAGACATCTGCAGGAAGTGTTGAGTTTCGTTGCCAAAAAAGCAACGAAAAAAAGTTTTTCTGCCAAAAAGAGAAAGTCAGAGCAGCACAGTGGTGAGTGTCATGACTCTGCTGATGGAATTTGTACAATACGCTAAATGTATCATGTGAAACAATGGACCTCATTCATAAAATGTTTGCATACACCGATGTAACCTGTGCAAATGTACAAATGTTTAGGACCACTCGTGAACAGATATGCACAGATTCTTATTATGGCTCGTGGCACGTTCTAGGCCATAAAATATACTGATAATGGATGTAAATGCCTGAGCAACACTCCAACATACACCTAGTGACCAAACCATTGCCCCTTTCACCATGACTCACCCTGCCCACACAGTTTACATACAGTTCCCCCCTCCCCGAACTAATGTAAAACAGGCGAGTGGGGGGGTCATGCTGCTGAGATCAATGTAATCCTGAGCAGACTAATGGGAGGTTAAAGATCCAATCATAGAGCTGGGGAGTCCCTCAGATGGACTTCCTGGAAGCAGTATCAGGTTCTGCAGTAGCACACACGCATACACACCTGCACAAATACAGCCTGCAGCATATCATCTACAGATGATTTACACGCGTATATGTGCGCACACGCATATATGCACACAAACAGAATTGTACACACACACAAACAAGGTGAGTCATTGCAAAACACACACACACACAGACACACAGACACACGCTCCTACACAAACCAAAACGTGTACTCACCTGGAAGCAAACACACACACACACACACACACATATGAAAACACACACTCAAAACCACACTTGAACCCTCAAGGGCACTCACTTAGAAGGTGCACACTCACACACACACACACACACACACACACACACACACACACACACACACACACACACACACAGTAAGCTAATTGGACACAGGTGGACACTCCCATCAGTCACTCTTGTTCTTTATTTGTCATTTTCTCACCCTGTTTCCTCTCACACATCTCTCTCTCTCTCTCTCCCAGTCACATCATCATCATCATCATCATCATCATCTTGTGGTTGGCAGGCAACCAGAGGAAGGTACACTGCAGGGAATCTCTCTCTCTCGCTCTCTCTCTCTCACACACACACACACACACACACAAAGCAAATGATGTCAGATGCTGATGATGCTGTTTTGTGGTCCCTGATGTATGAAGATGACGTTTCTTTAATCTTTTTGTAAGATATTTTCATGGCAGTAAGGCATTAGTTTTCTTTCAAATAAAGGGTCTATTTGTTGTGACATGTGGCACACAGAGGCACATGGCACTGAACTAAAGGCATACTACAGTACACTATCAGTAAGTGTGTGTCGGGGGGTTGAAGGGGATGCGGGGAGATGTGAGGCAAAGAAAGGGCTGGTGTTCTAGAAACAACGGGATTTTGTTCTTGTAGTTTGGCCCTCTGATTATGCCTGCTAAATTATACTCCTTCTCGGAGTCATAACTCAAATCTGAACACACAGACATGATACACCTATTTTTTGATTCAGTGTGACTTCCACTTCCCAAGGATATCATTATCTCTGATGGCCATTGCGAATAAACGCGTCACAAATCCACTTAGAAATCACAGAAAAAAGACGCTCCTTATAAGTGCAGAAGTTGCCTGAGAATCCTGCTGTTTTGAAGTTTTCTTCAGTATCACAGTGATAGGTGTCTGTACATCCATGGGTACACTGCAAACAGGAGCTGCTAACAGCTCATTCAGCTCACTGCTGATGGAGACACTTTGACTAAGTGTGAATAAATATAGGCTAAAATAACGGGACTCAAGTTGTAAACCACAATGTAAATGACTGAATCCATGGCAACATTAAACTACAAGGAGGGTAGTGGGTGTGGGGTGGCGCAGTTGTTCTGATTTTGGGGGACCAACAGATACGTTGGTATAACCATTTTTTTATACAACAGGATAAAATCATATAATAAGAAAAAATTCTTGCCAAAATGGAATCATTTGATATGTAGGAAATATGTCATTATAATTCTGTAATAATAAAAAGGATCTTGTTATAACTACAACAAATCAGTCATTGGCATATTTCAAAAGGTAGGTAGGTAGTAAAGGTAGGTTCAACTGTGAATATTTGTCCTACTTAGAACAATGTTTGTAATTGTTTTGCTACAGCCCTTATCATATCACAAGAAAAGTTTCTTGTTTTAACGAAAGGCGTTGTAATATGAGAGAGTCATGTACAGATAAAAAATGCTATGTTGTCACAACAAGGAAAGTTTCTTGTTAAAATGTAATCATTTGGTATTTAGTAATAACAAGAAAATTATGGCATTAAAACATGGCAATATCTTGTTTGATATTTTTTGATCAAAAAAATAATTGATAATTGTTAGTGATTCACTTCTGCAGTCAAGTTCATGGCCGGTCAAAGCACCTGCTGCAGCCACATACTTGTTCCCTCTCTCTATTTCTCTCTACCACTCTCTACCTCCCTCTCTCTCTTCACCCACACACACAAACATTTCACACACATCAGCTTCTTTTTAAAGACACTCATAACTCTTACAGAGGAAGGTCGCACTCACTCAGTGTGCAACCAAAAACATACACATGCACGCCCAGTACTCCCACACACTTACACACTGATAGTGATATTGCCATCGTTAGAAATACACGTCTTTCACTATCAGATGATCAGATTTCAGATCAGCGGATCAGGGAACACTGTTTCAAAGACAAATAAGATGTTGGGAGCAGCTGGAGGGGGTCAGTGGCTCAATCTGCAGAGGTCACACTGGTGAAATCCAATCTGTTCACCTATTCACTTTATGGTACTGACTGCATTAATATGCACTTTGATTGTTCTTCTCTCATTTTTATTTATAATCAATACATCATTTGAAAATCAATAGCAATACCTGTGTTAATACTACATTAATAGCATTTCCTACAAACCCTGCTGCTACTGTTTACCATGCATCTTCCACTAAGGTTTTGTTATTTTACTTTATTTAAGAGGAAACACTGAAATCATTTTATTTTTTATCAACCCTTATTTAAAAGGAATAATTCAGCCTTTTGGGAAACAGACTTATTTGCTTTCTTTCACAGAGTTAGAGGAGAAGATTGATATCAATCTCATCCCTGTCCGTTAAGTATGGATCTGCAGTCAGGATGTAGTTAGCCTAGCTTAGCATAAAGACTAGAAGCAGGGGGAAACAGCTAGCCTGGCTCTGTCTAAAGTTCAACATTACACCTACCAACACCTGTAACGTTCCCTGATGAAAGGGTTGTATCTTGTTTGTTTAAAATATACATAAACTGAAATGTTAAAATTACAATCTGTGGAGTTACACTCACCGGCCACTTTATTAGGTACACGTGTTCAACTGCTCGTTAACACAAATATCTAATCAGCCAATCACATGGCAGCAACTCAATGCATTTAGGCATGTAGACATGGTAAAGACGACCTGCTGAAGTTCAAACCGAGCATCAAAATGGGGAAGAAAGGTGATTTAAGTGACTTTGAACGTGGCATGGTTGTTGGTGCCAGACGGGCTGGTCTGAGTATTTCAGAAACTGCTGATCTACTGGGATTTTCACGCACAACCATCTCTAGGGTTCACAGAGAATGGTCAGAAAAAGAGAAAATATCCAGTGAGCGGCAGTTCTCTGGGCGAAAATGCCTTGTTGATGCCAGAGGTCAGAGGAGAATGGCCAGACTGGTTCGAGATGATAGAAAGGCAACAGTAACTCAAATAACCACTCGTTACAACCAAGGTATGCAGAAGACCATCTCTGAACGCACAACACGTCGAACCTTGAAGCAGATGGGCTACAGCAGCAGAAGACCACACCGGGTGCCACTCCTGTCAGCTAAGAACAGGAAACTGAGGCTACAATTCNACATACATACATACATACATACATACATACATACATATATATACACACACACACTCACCGGCCACTTTATTAAGTACACCTGTTCAACTGCTCGTTAACGCAAATATCTAATCAGCCAATCACATGGCAGCAACTCAATGATGTTAGGCATGTAGACATGGTCAAGACGACCTGCTGAAGTTCAAACCGAGCACCAGAATGGGGAAGAAAGTGACTTTGAGCGTGGCATGGTTGTTGGTGCCAGACAGGCTGGTCTGAGTATTTCAGAAACTGCTGATCTACTGGGATTTTCACTCACAACCATCTCTTGGGTTCACAGAGAATGGTCAGAAAAAGAGAAGATATCCAGTGAGCGGCAGTTCTCTGGGCGAAAATGCCTTGTTGATGCCAGAGGTCAGAGGAGAATGGCCAGACTGGTTCGAGATGATAGAAAGGCAACAGTAACTCAAATAACCACTCGTTACAACTGAGGTATGCAGAAGACCATCTCTGAACGCACAACACGTCAAACCTTGAAGCAGATGGGCTACAACAGCAGAAGACCACACTGGGTGACACTCCTGTCAGCTAAGAACAGGAAACTGAGGCTACAATTCGCACGGACTCACCAAAATTGGCCAATAGAAGATTGGAAAAACGTTGCCTGGTCTGATGAGTCTCGATTTCTGCTGCGACATTCGGATGGTAGGGTCAGAATTTGGCGTAAACAACATGAAAGCATGGATCCAAACTGCCTTGTATCAACNTGGTGTGGGGGATATTTTCTTGGCACACTTTGGGCCCCTTAGTACCAATTGAGCATCGTTTAAACACCATGTTGCTGACCATGTCCATCCCTTTATGACCACAGTGTAGCCATCTTCTGATGGCTACTTCCAGCAGGATAGCGCACCATGTCACAAAGCTCACATCATCTCAAACTGGTTTCTTGAATATGACAGTGACTTCACTGTACTCAAATGGCCTCCACAGTCACCAGATCTCAATCCAATAGAGCACCTTTGGGATGTGGTGGAACGGGAGATTGGCATCATCTGGATGTTCAGCCGACAAATCTGCAGCAACTGCGTGATGCGATCATGTCAATATGGACCACAATCTCTGAGGAATGTTTCCAGCACCTTGTTGAATCTATGCCACGAAGAATTAAGGCAGTTCTGAAGGCAAAAGGGGGTCAAACCCGGTACTAGCAAGGTGTACCTAATAAAGTGGCCGGTGAGTGTATGTGCTGGAACTATTTCTTGGCCAACAACAGTTCATCCTTCCTGCTGTTGTGTTACCAAGAAATAGTAACAGAACATAACTGGCCGTAAAACAGGGGTATTTTACAGTATTGGTGACAGGTTGGTTTGATCACTGATTGAAGTGACATTGTGTTGAAACCTGATCACTCAGATGGTCAGTTCACTGAAACTGTCACCAGACACTCTGCAGCTAGTGAAAGAGAAGAATAAGTGTGTGTGTGTGTGTGTGTGTGTGTGTGTGTGTGTGTGGGTGGGTGGGTGAAGATGAACCCTCCAGAGGAGCATTTTGACCTACTTGCCCTTTTTTGATCCCCCTCCTCCCCCTTCAAGTCTGTGAGCAAAAACCATCAAATTTACCAAAGCAAACATAAGCCTGCTTCAGCACTCACACACAGACAGCAAACCACCTCATTACAGGCTTCACCAGCATCAACGCTGACCCCTGTATTGTTAGAAAAACGAGACAAAACCGCGTGAAGCCCTCACCTCGTAAGCGTTCTTGATATTGAGCGGCTGTCCCGTGGCAGCTACATGTCCCACAATGCCCTTGTTCCACTCCAGCCGGATGCAGCTACTGGAGGACTCCTCCAGCGTGGATCCCTCGGCTACGTCGAACAGGCGGCTGACCAAGAACTTCCTGTTGGAGCTGTCCTCGCCCACCTGTGACCACACATACGCACACGCACACACACAGCAGGATGTGGTCACACAACTGATTGAAAACAATAGTTATTATTGATTATTAATGATTGTGCCCCTGTCTGTTGGCCTACAGTACAAACACAGCAAAGAAAGCACAAAAAGAATCTCATCTTCTGTCAGAGAACAAGTTGATCATCCAGACGAGTGATACTCACACCAACACATCTAATGAAAGTCTAACTAGAGGATTTGGTTTTCCCTTGTACGGGAATAAGCCCTACTATACTGCTCAAGGTTTTGTTTGTTCAACAGACAAAAAGGTCGAAGTACGTTTAGCTGTACTAATCAGTATTTTCAAATTAACAATGGATCAAATGCTCATGGTGAAAAGCCCACACAGCTCCTCAGCTCCATGGTCCTCTTCGTTTCTTTTAACAGAATTTTTGTTTTTTTTTGACATTCTAACTCTGCTCAGGAGTTTTGGTTTTACAGCCTTGTTTCCAGCAGCAGCTGTTGCAGCTCTGAAAAAGCCACTGTTGTGTCTTTAGCTTCTTCCATTCCCCCGCCAAATTATTGATGAATAAATTAATGTAGCTTTAAGGCAAAAAAAAAAAAAAAACACAGGAAATTCTGTAATGCATGGTTTAATCCATTCTTCGTTTATCATGTTGAGTTAAGTGAGTAAGTCAGGCTTCAGCCCCATTCAGGGTTAATCATTTAATGGGAGGTGGCTAATCAAATATTTGCCCCCCTCCTCACTAATTCAAGTCATTCTTTCATATTTTAGCCATTTTAGCAAGCTTATCAAATTATTCCATATTATTATTGAACACTAGGATTATTAGATTAATTACAGTCATTTTATTATTTACACAGACGGCTGAAAACAACTCAGATGACTCGTTCTAAATGCGTCTATGCTTTTCCAATGAGAAGTGAACTGGAGTGTTAAATACGTGTAGCTCACTCCATATTAAAGAAGCTATAGAAAGGCAGAAGCCACGACAGCTGAGATGTGAGAGTGGCTGTGATGAGCAGCACCCAGATAAACTGTAGGGGCCTCTTGCTCTGGCTGATCACAGTGCTCCAGTGAAACAGTTTGACCCACTGCCCTTCCCATTCCTACCAGGAACAGTGAGTAGCGGTCTGCAGCGATCAGCTCGTTGATGTGGAGGAAGATCTTGTGGCAGAGTGCTGTCACATCCAGATGACTCGACACGTCCTTCACCAGCTCCAGCAGCCTGGTGCAGCGGTCACCCCCGCTGCCACTACCTGCCCCGCTGCATCCGCCTCCATTAGCTCCCCCACCGACACCACCCTCACCCATCACTGAGCCCCGGAGAGAGACAGTACCGCGGTCAGCGTCGCTCAGAAACGTCAGGGAGCCCTCAGAGTCTTTGACCACGATGGGTCTGAGTGGGCGATCGAACTCTGACGCTGAGATTTTGCGAGTCGGGGTGCCGGGTGCCGGGCTGGGGACCGTGGCCGGGGATGGGCAGCGGTTGTCCAGGAGGCTGAGGGTGGGTGGGAGGATGGTGGGGGCAGATGGGGGGCCGGGGTCTGTGGAGGATTGGTGGACCCGCTGCTGTGGAGGATTGTCTTTGGAGGCAGATGGCTGGATGGAGTGGACGCGCTCAGCGAACCAGGAATTCACCATCTCCCTGTCCAAGGAGAGAAAAAGCTGTATGAGACCGTCTGACAGTTACAGATGTACTGTAGGTTAGTGTCAGGATTACATGTAGTTCAGGACTAACAGACCTACTACACACCCTTTACATAGTGACTATGTGTTTATTCATTCCTGACAGTTAGAATAGAGCTCATATTGAACAAATGAATAAATACACAAGACAACACACTGGCTGACAATGATTAGAGTTGTGTTGCTAATTAACCCCCCGAAATCCCACAAGAACACACATTCTCATCTGGTCCTGCACCAAAACAGACGCAGCTTGCCTCGCTAATTTATGCTGCAATGTACAGCCACATGAAAAGGCAAAAACAGAGAGAAAAAATGCCAAATCTGGATGAGTTGGTGGATGGAGCATCGTGGGCAACAAAGACAGTAAACTCTGTAGAGGGAGCAGGAGGTGAATCACCTTCATAAGAGAGGATTAGGAAATAATTGTTGTTAGTGATTGCTTGCCATTTTCAGACACACACTTGATGTCGATGGTCAGTGACGGGCTAGAGAAGATGGCGAATGGCTACCTTAGGATTTCCAAAGTACTTGTTGTCTGAAAGTTTTCAGTGCAATTTGGCTTTGAAACTAGTTTTATTGAGGTCAGAATTCTAACATTAGCCACCATTAGCTACTGGTCATACCAGACCAAGTCAGGCTGCAGCAGCAAAACCCCTGAGTGTACTGAATTGATCAAGGGCGTGTTTTTATTGCTTTTCAATTCACCATTTGTAAGACAATGAATGTGTTATTAAAAGCGATATAGCCTCGCTTTAAGTTTAGCTTTAGGCCAAAGATATACCCAATGTTAGGAAAGTAAAACAATTAACTTCAGGTTTGGAGAACTTCTTTGTAATGGTTACCACTAGAAATTTTGCTAGAGAAAGCTTGTCACAAATTGGAAAATGAGCCCTCATCCATCCACCCCTTGCTAATCAAGTCTTCTCCAACTAACCCGCTCCTGAGGGGGAAACAGGTTTCTCTTTTGCCTCACTTTCTCTGCACATCACATCCATCTGAAAACATTTTGCTAAACTGCAAGAGCAAGCTAAAAGGGAACTTTGTGCCAGTGACATTGGACGGCTTTGAGCAGTAACAATACAGCACATGTGGGCACTGATGATCGACCATTTCATTACTGGAAAATGTCAAAAAGAAATGTAAAATGAAAATCATTATTGTAGATAAAATGTAAATGATCATGGGTAATAAAAGTGAATGCAGGCACGGTGTATATTATGTGTTACTGTTTTCATTTAACCTGTGTGTGCTGAAACCCCTTGAAGTGTCTAATGTGGATATTTGCTGGAACAAATCTAATGTGAGCGTGTGTGTGTGTGTGTGTGTGTGTGTGTGTGTGTGTGTCAGACAGTGTGTATGTTTGTGTGTGAACAGTGAATTGGATGTGATTACAGAGAAGCTCTCTAATCAGCCAACATGTTGTGTAATTATCTCCTTCAATGCGAACACACACACACACACACACACACACACACACACGCGCACACATTTTCAAGCACACTAAAGGTCATGTGACTCATTCTGGTGTTTTCACGCCAGTCAAAGGGTCTGTTCACCTGAGCGGAAGGCCAAACCCAAGGGAAGGCGGAAACCATGACGCTGGCCATGAAATTAACCATGGTATCTTGGGCTCCGAGCCAGGCAAATAAAACTTCGAGAGCCACAGAGAATGTTGGGCTGTTATCAGGTTGACTTCTCCTTACTCCATCTCCCATTGAGCTGTCTGCCTCCTCCCCACAGAGCCGACCCTAATGTATCCAGGGGAGGTGTGGCTCAATCAATACCTCTCTAAGAAATGCCTCTCAACCAGAACGGAAGAATGGCTGATGTGTGCAAACCCTCTTGTGCCGAGCCAGTCAACTTTTTTGCTTTCGTAATGCGGTCAAAAGCAGCAGGAGAGGAAAAAATATGTCCTCCGACAAAGCTTTTTATGGAAAATATTTTGAGATGGAGGTGGGATTGAGATAGTGTGTTGTTGTATGAAAAGAAAACTAAGTGAGTTGCCATGGTGGTTTAAGTGGATAAATGGGTCTGAAGGGGTTTGTCACTAAAACAAACACAGACCTAAAGTGTCCTGATGAAGTGCCGCCAGCCTGATGAAATGCCCAGAAAAGCCTGCTGCAAACTACGCCTTATATAGCTGCTACGCAGGAGAAAGACTGATTTGAAATCTAATGTTTGCATAAGAAATGAAATGGCTAATTTGCTCCTAGCCTCGCTCTGAGGTCTAAAACGAGGAGGCTGCAACAGAAACAACTTCATTTCATTTAAGGCACAGGCACCTATGTGGAAGGCTTATCACCAACGACCTATTCAACAGTATGCACAGAGAATTAAACAGAATCACTGGCAGTAAAAGTTAATGATTAAAGGGCCCTGTGCAACTCTCAGAGCTCTTACTGATTGTGAAGTGGATGGTGAAATGAAATCGAGCCGAGCTGTGAGAGGAACTGGCTGCGAAAGGCACAGTGGAGAGACACAGTGTGAATCAGCTGTGCAGGTAGACTACCTGAGCTGGGACACAAGGTCTCCAGACTCCAGGTCAGAATGGACCTGACAGACCCACAATCACTTCTGCCGGAGAGGCTGTTTACTGTTAGATATGATCAGTGCAGGGTTAGGCAGAGGTAAAGTGATAGATATAATAAAAATAATCTAACTAACAGAGGAAATGAAACAGTTCCTGGTTGGCTGTGGGGCTGCACACCAAAGCAAACTGACTTTATTTGCAGAGATTCCCTCTGGAAAGTCCTCTCCCATTCAGCAGGCTGCACATAAACAAAGTGAATCAGGTTTAACGTCCACTCTTCCACTCCGTCCCCCTTTACCTTGACGCCTTCTTGATAAAGTAGGAGTGGGTAAACTCCAAGTGGTCGTCCAGCCACGCTTCCATCCTCTCGCTTTCCGGGGAACAGCAGTCCTCCATGGCGCAGAGGCGACAACAGTCTCCCACTGTGAGCTCCGGTTACCGTCTACATCTACACACGGAAGAATAAGTACCGAATAGTGTATACGGAGAAAGAGAGAGAGACAGCGGCTCAAAGACAGAGCTGCTCGGTGGCCGGTCGGTCGCTCGGTGCGCGCTGATCATAAAACGGAGACTGTGCGCTTCCTAGTTGGTGAAGCGACTATTGGAGGATTGGAGAGAGAGAGAGAGAGAGAGAGGCTACCCCCTTTCTCTCACCCTTATGATACAGGACGCTACAAATAAACAAAAAACCATAGAGACAATATACACACCTTGTTCCTGATATACCAGGGATGTTATTGAAATATTATACTATAGGAGACACACGGTCCATGTGGGAATATACCGATCATATTGGAAAAAAGAAAACGTCCAATTGGTGGTATTCGTTATTTGAAATACTTTCTAATTCAGTGTAGGCCTACTATATTAGACTGACATATAAATACATTTGTGTTGCCAGAGCATATAAAGGATAACAGTGGATACATGGAAAAAAGCAATGATGATTATAGCCCAATCCAAACTGGTTATTAAACAATTTTGAACTGCGAACATTAAAGGGTCACTCCAGTGATTTAGTTTTGCACTTCCATGAAATTGGTAGATTTACAAGAGACCGATTAAAAAAGGAATAGCTAAAATCGACACAGCAGAGGCCGAGATATCCTGACTTTTAGTCCGCGTCATACTCCAAAAACGCTGGGTCCTACATTTCCCATACTGCAACTCCATAGTGTCTGACCGTTCTTGTTTCAAAGCCCTGTTTCTTTTTAGAGCACGTCATGTGAAATGACTTTTCTCTTCAACTGTTGTCTCTTGTCTCGTCTCTCCCCTGTGTATCTCACTTACTGACTCGAGTCGCAATGTTTATCGGAATGCACAGATTTGATTGGCTGAGTAGCATCACATGAGATGATTTTCAACACATGCAATTGGTCTATGAGTTTCCTGGGCCGCTAAACCAGTGCTGTAAAGGCTAGAAAAGCTGCGCTGGTTAAAATAGAAACGCTCCATCAAAATGTAATTATTCTCAAAAATGTATCAGTTATATGTCCGGGTCCTGATAGGACAGCGTCTGGGTCTGGACTGCGGTCCGCCTATTAGTGACCTTGGCTATGATTTACTGGGAGAAACCAAGCAATTCTACATAAAATCAGACATTCAGCATCCCCATATAGCCCAAATGGAATGATCCTTTGTTTCATAACCACATTTTCCAGCCACTGCGACGATTCCACAGTGAGATTGGCAGTCAAATCAGCCTCCTTAGATCAAATCGTCGAATAGTTGACTATTCGGGGTCACCCCTAGTATTTTTGTTAGACTCATCCTGCCTAGAGTTTGTAATGCAGGCTTTTGTATTAACAAGTTGTAGTCTCCGATCCCTGATGACATCACTATGACGTCCTCAGGGGTTCTTTACTCAGATTTATTTACTCAGACCGTCCAGAGCCACAGAAGACATTACACAACTATTCTCGCAGGCTGAGTAGTACTGCTCATATGTAAGCTGATTTTCATGTGTAAAATTGGTGGAGGGCCCCTTTAAAGGAAATATCTAGAGAGGCATAGATTCTGTGTGACTGTGCAAATACATTCCTGTCAGAAGCTCCATCCAGTTTTATACATTAGTAATATTAGATATGGCGTTTAAGACAGTCTGATGCAGCTTCATAGGTTCTCATCTGTCTCTCTTATCTCTCTGTTTCCACTCCTTAAAAAAAGCAGCCTACATAAGGTCTCCATAAAATAACCATTTACAAGCTCTTGGGAAACATTATGGAAAGGTTAGGAGGATGTTCCCATATGGTTAAAAAGTAACATTCCCACATATTCCCCAAAGATGGATTTATTGTGGTCAAATATATAAAGTAGTTCCTAAAACAGTTTTTCTGTTCTTTTAATAAATTCTTGCATTACAGGAACCTTATATAATCTTCTGTGTAGCTAGGATTAGTTCCCTGACAGTGTTTACATAACTAGGAATGAAGGTTATCTACAGACTTCTGGGAATGTTCTGGAAACTAATTAAACAAAGTTGAACATTTCTGGAACAAACTTTGAAGGTTACAAGAAAAGTTGGGTCCCACATTGGAAGCTTAGGGTGGAGTTTTTTATTGGCCTAAAACTGAGACCTTAGCTCGGAGCATACCCAGGTTCCTCAAACCTGACCCTACTGAACATGAGACCTGAATCCAACCACAGACCCCAAGCTTTACACAAAGAAATTGTCCAAACCGGGGGCAAGTAGCAGAAGTCCAGTTTAGGGTAACCTTAGGGATATTAGAGCCTAATTTTTGGGGAATTTTTTGTATAATAAAGGCCCCTGCTAAAATACACCAGAGGGTAACTGTAGAGAAGAATAGAGACTTTTACCAAAAGTTACAGTTAGCTAGAGTTAGCTGCATCCCAAACCTGAATAGATCCGTCAGTTATCAAGTTTCGGGTGAGGTTCGGGTTTGGTAGCAGAACTCTAGTTTAGGGTAAAGTTAGGGAATCATTATAATAATATTACGTGTTTGCTGGGTATCAAGTAACCATAATAGACACATGTCATAGGGATATTACAGAGTTATGATTTTCGGTTGAGTGTCTACATATTTTGCATTCTTCTCTACAGTAACCCTCTGATGACAAGCATTTGAGAAGTTGCCTTTCCTACACAACAATCCCAACAAACTTAAAACTCTAAAATCTTTAAACGAAATGAAAGAAGTCAGGACATGGTTAGCCTAGCTTAGCATAAAGATTTGAAGCATGGGGAAACAGCTAGCCTGTCTCTATCTAAAGAGGAAAAAAAACACCAAATACATCTTCCAATACCTCTACAGATACAACCTGTTCATTAGCGAGCTTTGCAGGAGGTGTTAGCCTATTTCTGACCTTTGTACAGAGACAGGCTAGTTTTTCCCTGCTTCCCATCTTTAAACTAAGCTAGCTTAAACACGTCCTGACTCCAGCTATGTACGTCTTCTTCTTATGTTCTTAGTATTTTTCCAAAATGTTTAACCACCACAAGGAAATAAAAAGAGGAAAACTTTATGTGAAGGGGTTTAAGATGAGCCCAAGATAGTGAAGAATCACTATAATCTTACTACTGAGCAACCACAGACACCTGAAGCCTGGTGTGGTATTACAGGAAATGAAAGTCACAACAGAGTACCACAGATACTCAGAGGTCTCTATGTAAATATTAAAGGATGTTGTGCACATATCCTATGTAACAAAAAGCATTTTAAGAGGAATATAAAAGGGAAAAACATACCAACCCTAAAATATGATAAACTCTCTGCTGAGCACCACAGACAGAGTTTACGCATACTGATTTATCTTGACTTTTGCACCATGATGCACATTACAGGGAATAAGCCACACAGAGGTTTTTCATTCATTTCTGTTCAGATATTTGGTTTATATAATGGTGATTTATAGCGGCTGAAAAGTAGACCTTTTAGCCCCATCTGCAGTAATGAATTCCCAAGAAAGAGGCAGATGGCTCCATTTTCTCACACTCCAATAAGGAGTATACACAAACTACTTGGATTCATAAATAGAGTAAATTGAAGGAATTCCTTTGCGAAGGCAAATTCTTCACAAATTCACCCCAAATCCTTCATTTATTCATCTCTTCTGACCTTATTTAAACTGTACACTATAATTAAGCTGCTAATTCAAAACAAACAATTTATAATACACCCTAGCAGTAATTCATTTTTCAATTATCCTGTGAATCACATAGCTGGAGGAGCGCAGGCTTTTATTGATGAAGTCTAATAGCTTTCAGCCTGTGTGTCTGTCCTCACTGTGCTGGTCTCCAGTGTCCCCCCAGCTGGACACTTGGCCCCCGCCCGTGGTGTTACTTTACCAGCAGATGGTGGCTGGCCGTCCCGGGGGGAACCCACCAACAGCATCCCAACCCCCTCTAAGCCTCCCACCAACCCCACAGCACAGCCAATCAGAGGCAACAGAGCCTCTATAATGGCGAGATGGAGAAGGAGGGGGACACATAAACAGAGACATCTTCTTCGCTTTGTTATGGTCTGTGTACTGTCTCCCTGTGGTTTCTTCACTCTGCATTGTCTCTTCACAGTGTCTTTCATCTGTACATTGTTGGTCCTGTACATTTTATGTACAGTGTATGTTGCTTATGACCTGGCTAGCAGCCGTTCTGATGAAACTCCTGTTTGACGCTGATGAGGGATGACACTTGAACCATTGTGTCACTTTTTAGTTTATGTACTTCTTAAAGTTTCACACCACAGAGCCTCTAAACAAATGACTAAAGACATTCATGTCTTGTGAATATTTCTCTTCTACTGTACTTCTCCAGTATGTGTGCTCTTCACCCTTAAATAACCTCGTACATCTCTTGAAAATTTAAATTGAAAACTGATGCAAGGTATACGCAAAAGGAAGTACCTGTCCAGCACAGCCAGCAAGATATTAACTAATTTAGGTTTAGCAGACTCACTAAATTTGCCACAGGCAACCTCCATTTATAATGACCAAACAATACAATAACAAGACAAAGAGTCTACAGCCACACTAGCAGCTCCTTGAGGCTGTACTTAGGCACAGTGTTGCTTTAAGCTAAATGCTAATATAAGCATGCTAACATGCGTATAATGAAAATGTTTACATGCTGCTGTTTAGGGATGTTTACCATGGCATGCTCACATTTGCTAAGTAGCACTAAACACAAAGTACAGTTGAGGCTGTCCAAAGACTCAAGAAAGTGAAATCTTGAGCTGCAGGTGCGAGAAAAGTCAGGGAATTACCAAAGTTATTAGGATTCATCTTCTGGGAACCAAGAATGTCTGAACCAAATAATTTGCAAATCCATCTAGCACAGTGGTAACCAACCTTTTCCCAAACAAAGATCAATTTTAATTTCAAAATATAAGCCAAGAGCTATGATTCTGAAATACTAGGATATATATCGTATATATATAGTGACCATGAATATTAGCAGCAACTTTGGTGACAAATATAATGCATTTTTGTGTCATAATAAAAGTTTCCATGTAAACAAGAGCAGCAGGAAGTGATCACTTTGAATCAGCAGTAACTTAACCAAGCAAATGCAGCCCTGATACAACTCTAAGAAAGCATTGTAATTGCTGAAAATTAACACATTATCTTTCAACTGAAATGTTTTGTGATGGAACTCACAGTTGTAAGATCGACAGGTCGGTCGTGATCTGGACCAAAGTGGACTGGCAGACTGAGCGACATTGATCTCAGGTATGCTTGCGTCATGACACTGAAATCGTTTAATTCATGTACCTCATAGGTGTGCACCAAGCTCACATGCCTGAAGCATACAGACACACATACGCAGGCTGTTAGTATGTGTACTCACACACTGAGCTATTATCACCGCCACTAACTAAAAAAAAACACCACTAACAAGAAAACTGTATTTGACTTTCCAATAACGTACAGATTATCAGTTTAGACTGAGTTAGTCAGCTTTAGAATGTGAAACAAAAACTCTTCCAGAAATAAAAAGGTGGATAAAGGTCACTTCAGGTATCTGTACTCCTCACTGCACTCCTGTAACACACATACATGTGTGTACAGACACACACAAAGTAAAGTCCCTCAGGCTCTTTGACTCCTGAAGTTCCTTTTTATTTGTTTCTGAACCGAGCTGGTCACAACTTGTCTGCACCACCCAGCTTTTCCCTGTAAGTGTCCATCTCCACCTCTGTCTAAACAATGACCACAAAGGATAAAAGCATCTATTGTACAACAGTACTGTTATAGTAGACCTGTAAAAGTGGTGAATATACAGAACTGAAATTGCAACAGCCAAAAAGCAGATTGCAGCATCTGACAGGAAACTGGTGTAAAATGTTTCATGTCCCACACTCCTCTCCACTTCTCTTTGTCCATCCCCTGTGGTCAGATCAGAGCTGACATAATTGAAAGGCTTTCTCTAACAGACTGGTCAGGGAGCGTGTGCAGCGTACGAGAAAGAGAGTGGGTCCAGTAGAGAGGAGTTTTGGTTGAACACACATGCTTGTGTGTTGGTATGAAAGTGTAGAGTTTGGGGATGTCTGAAAGGCAACAATAATATCTCTGGAATTCAAATTGGAGTTATTTTGTGGCAATGTTTATTACTTCACACCATTTATTCAATGTTTTCCTCACAATGTTGACCTTTTGAGAGTAGAAAGGCCTCTAAGAAAACATCAGTCCTTGAGGTAAGTGTTTTCTGATCTGGTGCCCCCATCAGCAGGACGACATCATTTGTCTGCGCCTTCCAAAAATCACTGTTGCAAAAGCAGTGTCAGTCTCATCTGACACTGCTATTGCTAAAGTTTGGTTAGGTTTAGGCACAAAAATGACTTTTTTTTGTTGTTCTTTGTTGCTCCTAATGGACAAAAGTCATACTTTCTACGGCCGCTAGAGGTCTTTGTCACATGAACATGAACATATGTTGTTTTTGGGCTTCTGCTGTAACGACTGGGAGGACAGTCTCACTTTGACACAAGAATTCCTGCCAGTGACTAATTCCAAAGTGCCTTGACAGTGTTAACCTTATTGGGAATTGAGAGAACCAGAAAGTCCATAATTGAGGAAGCTGTCATAATAGTTGTCCCATCCAATCTGATATAACCCTGCCAAATGAGAGCAACACCAACAGACCCTTCCTTTTTGTATGCATTTTACTGAACGAAACCAGTCACAGCCAACGGCAGCCAGTGCACAACCTGCATCACCAAGCCTTCAGCACTACCTATTTCACATGGACCCACAAATTCTGGTGTGGCTGACGTTAAAACTCTAATTGAAAAATTAGTCTATAAACTTTTTTATGTATCAATAATCAGGTCAGGCTGGCGGCTTTCCATGCCAGTTGATTCCTCCATCTGGTCTTACAAACAACAAACATATCTGATCAGCTTGCCGTCGATATTCATGGAGAGGATGGTTTCTAACACCCTGACCTTTCATCTGGCACCACCACTGGGTCAGAAACACCCCATGACCAACACTTTTGTAAGGTATCTTGAAAACTAATAGCTAGTTTACTACAACATATGGTGGATATTGGTCCCCAGAGGATGATTCCTAAGGTGTCTGTTGATCTTTCCTCTAGTGCCAACACAAGAAATCATAAAATCTCAATCAGTTCCTCTTGTGCAATTTTCAGGGTAGATTTGCTGAGCACATTTCCTCCAGCCAAAGTCTAAAAGTCCTAAGACGACTGTTGTTAAAGCTGGTAACACTCTAACAACAGTTAAATTGCCGAATGTTGTTTGTCCAGGACTGCCAGCTAGGTTTTAGAATTTCAGTCTTGTTATTTAAAAGATAATTCCAGTTTATTTCTGTTATCTTTATCTTATCTACATAGTTTTGGCCATCATCTGGGAGGACATTCCTACTACAAAATCGGATGGGGCAAGACACACGCACATGCACAGACTATCAGACAGGTTGTAAACAGTTTAGTTTAACAGATTATCTAAACCACTTTAGATCATCTTTAGATTTGGATTTGGAGGAAAATCCAAAAGTGAGGCACCAAAAATGTCTGCGATAATCCCTCACTACATAGGAAAACTGCACAAAGTACTACAACAAGTATGGTAGGTAGAAGTTGAAGCAGGAAGTGGGTCTGTAAACTGTGATGGACTGTTTCCCTATATACAGTATATACTGTATGCGTGTGTGAATATGTACGTTCACAAAATGCTGTATAATGGACCAAATCTCACATACATCAGAGCAGAAAACAGTCACACATATGCAAACACACACCCACACCTGCACAAAGCTGTCATTTAAATGTAAAAAAACAATTTCAGACTGACTATATCAGATGCAAAAGAGTATAAATATGCACATATCGACTACAAAACTATATGATATGAGCATCCACATATACTGTATATATGTGCAAACATACTTAAATCTACAAAATTCTGTATAAAATGTATCAAACACACACAATATACACACACATCAAGAAACACACATTCACACATGCACACACACATGCATACAGTATACAGTAGGGGCTCACACATAATTCAAATCACAAAATACTGTATCAAATGCACATACACACACATATCACACACATTCATGCATTATGTAATTCAATAATGTGCCTAAGGTACTGTAGCAAATGCAAACAGACATGCACACCCATATGAATCAGGAATAGCCACAAGTACACACACACACACACACACACACACACACACACACACACACACACACACACACACACACAGTGAGCAGAAATAAAGGGTGGGCATATTTCTGCTCATTCTTTGCTGTGTGTCAGTGGACTTTGCCTTCAGGCTTTTCCATCCGGAGCTGCTCAGTAAACAAGTCAGAAACACGAAGGAATCAGCCATACCTGAGCAAGACTCTGCGCACACATCAGCTCACAGTGCTTGGATATTGATGTTGTCATAGTTGCCCTCACTAATGCTTAAACTTATGACTAAAGGATTCCACGCTCTTCTCTGGGTTGATAAAAATTGACCACCCTTAACAAAACCAACACATCATGTCTTTTTTGCACTTTTTAGATTCCAGCTGCAGCCAAAGAGCTAAAAGTCTGGCTATTCCACAGCACAGTACAGCAGGTTGGCCCTGCCAGAAGCATTATGCCTTCAAAATCTTCAGTTGAGGAGATAAAAGCCTTCTTTTCAGCATCACCTCAGATCCTGAAAACAGGGCTGTTTGTGAGCAGAGCTATGTTTAATGGCTTCCCTCCATCCAGCAAATGTTTGAGAAAACACAGACATGTGTCTGCACAGTATCAGCACAGAGCGGGGACAACAGGAATAAATCTCACAAGAGGAGAGCAAGAGCAACAGAGAGACGTTCCCTTCCAGCTCAAATGGAAGCATGTTTTCTGAGAAATCGCTGGAATGCCTTCGATAGCATAAGCAAAGTGACAGAAACGGGCATAATCTGTCCTTCAGCCTTCAGTCTGTGGTGGAAGTATAATTTGCACCAACCTACTGACTTGAACTACAATAACTTACTGTCCCAGCAGACAACACTTTCTTGGTTTGACACACACACACACACACACACACACACACAGAGTTTGAATACAGAAGATGATTGTAGGGGTCAGCACTAATGCTCCCAATCCTTAACAAAAATGCAATTTCCTGAGCGGCTTAAAGAAGACAAGAGAAAATAAATCTGTTTGTATAGAAAAATAAATAATTTTCTCTGGCAGCTCAGAGTTTGACAGTGTGGAGTGAAAATAGATGGAAGTCATAATAACAAAGAAATGTCCCTAATTTCTAAAGCAATTTCAATTTAGAATTGTCCTTACAGAGATGTCCCAGCTGCTTTCTGTGTGCAAATACATTTAGGAATGACTTTATGCAGGTGTGTTCCTATTACAATTAAAATAACAGACTGGTTTGAAGAAATGTTGGACTTGTGATGAGTCAAATGCTTCAAATGTTCCCTCTCATATGATGAATATGACTGATTTATCTGATTGCCTCCTCTGCCTTGTGTCCAGTGCATGCTGGGATAGGCTCCAGCCCCCTGGTGACACCAAGATTGGGCAAGTTACTTGAAAAATATCAATAATCATATTACCCTTTGAAAGAGTGATTACTTGACTAATTACTCAACAGCAGAAGTAGTTGGTTATATTATTCATTACATTCCTTTTTGTTACTCAGGCCAGCTCTGTCAAAGATTCCAACAAACCACCTCACCCATAAGTCATATTATTCTGTATTTAACACGCGTAAAAAATAGAAAACAAAACATTTTGAGGGTCAGCTTGTTTGCTGTCTTACCAGGAGTTGGATGACAGGGTTCATATCAGTTTCGTCTCTGTGAGTTCAGTGGAAAGCCTGGTCCGGGACGCGTTAGCTTGGCAGGGGAGGCAGCTATAACCTCTACCAAAAGGAGAGGAAACACTACGGTTCCTCCAAAGTTGTGTTATTTACATGTTGTGTCTTCTAGCTAGCCCCTGGTAAGCCTACATTCAGGAATCACCTGGGTGTGAGATACTGTGGTTTAAAGTAAGTAAGTAAGTAAGTAAAGTTTATTTAGTATAGCACCTTTCACAGAGCAAGATCACAAAAAAAGGGCAGCCGTTCAGTTACATAGATATTTACTGACCATCAACAGCTAGCTTAGCCCAGACGACTCCACTCTAGGCTAGCACTTGAGACGTCCCGTCCTCACAGTGAAGCTGTGAGATTCACACACCCTCCATAAAACCCAAACTCCTGTAGGCTTATCACTGGCTAGATAGCCAGCTAACAAGACACAACATGTAAATAACACAACTTTGGAGTTACCAGGAGGTGAATCCCCCCATTTTTGGCAGAGGCTAGCTGCCCCAGTGACACTGAACACACAGAGACAAATTCAACTCTCCTATCCAGCTCTTGGTAAGACAGCAAACAAACAAACCCCTCAACATTTAATGTTACTTGAAGTAACTTTAATGTATTTACTAAATTGTAATCCCTTACGCTATTAATTACTGAAAAAAGTAATCATATTACTAGGGTCACATGAGCAGCTAAAGGCTAAAGGCATCATTTGGCTACTTTTCCTTAGTCTTGCTAGCTGGCTACTTGTACTGTAAAAAGGTAATCAGTGGAGATTTTCTTGTACCTCTATTCAGGTTTTATATAAAAGGCAATATCAAATTTTTATGCTTCAAATGTAACGGAAAATGCAACATTTTCAAATGTAAAAATGGTGAGAAAAATAAAGTAGGGCTAAATAAAACTAGTAAAACCTAAACAAATTCCCGTAGATAACAAATATGTCAGGCAGAATTTTGGGAAGTGTACACACTGATGCACAAGACATCTGAAATATGTCCACTTCATGGATGGTCAGACAGCGTGTAATAAGATGATTTTAACAACTTTATAGCTACCTAATGGAGAAAAAGGTGAAAAATATATTAAGGATTTTCAACAATGCAGTAAAATGATAACAAATGTCATTTTCAATAATTACTTGCCAACATGTTATTATTTAAACATTTCGGAAAAGTCAGAGTCAAATCCACAGCCAAGGTTCATCTATAAGATAAGTGTGCAATAGTAGCTCGTACAACTAACTGTGTTCTACATTATAAGACTAGCTATCTAGAGCTGCTACAGTAGCTCAGTAACCCTCAGTGACCCTTGCCTTTAGACTCTCCCCCTGACACTTCTTTTTAATATTTGGGTATGGAAAATGTCATCTCAAACTTCACATTGGTCAAAATAGTTGGTATACATTTACAGAGTCACTATTATACACATACTGTATGTGCATATGCTTTAGCTGTGAACTTTGCATCCTTTTCTCGATCATCTGAGTTTTTGAGTGATGCCACAATTGATTGCCTCTCCACCCTCATAGAGGATAAATGGTGCATGATGACAGGCACCCGGCTGAAACATGTGCATTTGCATGGCCTCTTAGCTTCTTGATGAGCGTTATGCAGATGAGCTCAGAGTTGGAGTTGTTTTGATGAGAAAGGATTTGCCATCTCAGCTGCATCGCCCCTGTTCATATTGTACGTTTGACATGTGTCTGAGCAGTGGAACGTGTTACAGAAGATAAACCTATACCAGAACAATTCTTTCTGAGATGAAGATGTCGGAAGTCAACTGAGGAGTGAGCAGTAACTGCCAAGAGAGTTGACACTGACACTGCTTTTCTCTTTGGTTACTTTTCAATAACCAAAGAGAAAAGCAAGACCACGGGAGGAAAACCCGCAGCCTGGTTTCAAGCCCATTGTTAAAGAAACAGTACTTTGCCAACGTCAACTCTCTGGAAAATCAGACAAGGCAATGAAAAAAAGAATCAATTCTATGCTCCATCTGGAAAGAAAGTTTGCGTCACCTTGAAAACTTGAAATGGTAATGATGGGAGATCCCAGCTCAGGGAACATACAGCACTTTTCATTACTTTGAAACCAGGTAAAAGGGTCAGTGTGTTCCCGGAGTGAAAGAGAGAACAAACATTTTGGTCATCTCAGGTGGAAGCTTGGAGAGGTCAGCATCGCTGAGGCAGCTGGTTTTAACTTTTCTGACCAGCATTTTCTCCTGTGAACTTACTCAATTTTTAAAATCTTTTAGCCTTAAACCTTAATGCTTTTTAGTCAAATAAACATGTTCATGCACTTTTGTTTCTTTTGCGATACATCTTGGCTTGAACCATTCAATTTTAAGTACATGAAAGGTATTGTTCCCAAAAAAGCTGATATTTGCCTTACAGATTCCTGGGCTTTAAGCGTATTAGGCAGTTTGAACTACAAATTATACATATTTGACTTTGTACCACAAATATGTGGAGCAACAATGCCTTCCTTCCTATCATTTATCTCCCAGAGGACTTTGGCTTTTTGCTTCACAAGTGGGGATGCTTTCAGCTACCCATTCATGAACGATGCTTGTCCTGATCTCACTTATCGTCCAGATTTATGGCAGTTTCCATAGTCATAATGGCCCCCATAACTCAGCAAATATAGCCTTACAGTAGATGTTCCCATCTGGAACGCATCTATCAGTTTGCAAGGTAATGCATATAGATTTCCCATCATATTTTACTGCATTGTTTGTCAGTGACCTCATTCTGAACTTTGTATTTTGTTAGGTAATCGTATGGAGGAGCTGTCACACCAGTTCCTGCCCAAATATGGCAGGAGGATACTTGCATGGTGGTTTGTCTTTTGTGGATAATGTAGCAACACAGTGATGTAACGTCCTGGGAGAAAATGACCTCTAAGGGGTTGAGCTATGCTATGACTGTAGTCCTTAGAAACGTACATACGCACACACAATGACAGACTTCCAACCAAAATAAAGCTAAAACAACATTAAGAAGTAAATGAAAAGGAAAGTGATAATCTTAAAAAGCTTTGGTGGTACATGGCAACTGATTTGGCGTATAGTACAATAAGGCTAAGATCTGATGCTAACGAATCTCTTATCGAACCTTTTATCTCTCTACACACTTTTGTTTTAGCAAAGTGCTGTGTATAAAACCGTCACTTTCACTGGTTACAAGGACAAGCATCACCTTGAACAAATTAAATCAGCTGTAGCTAATTCATGTTAATTCTGTAACAGCTGAAATGAAATTTGTGTCTGTTGTCTGGTTAATGTGCTCCCTGCAAGGTGGAGTCTGTACTCAGCCAGAGATTATTTGTGAGGCGAAAGAAACTGAACGAATCATATCGCATCAATATTTTAAACTTAAACAACTCAATAACAAATAGTCTACACCTGCTATTTCAATGTGTCAATGTGATACATTTACTGAACATTTTATATTTTCTTTATTACATTTTATTTTTAGGTTGTAGCTACATGGTGTGAACATTATTTGGCTACCTAATAAGATTTAATAAGGAATGTGAAAGGATTTGGATTCCATAAGCGGATTCAATACTGGATTTGGATTTGCTAACATGCTACAGAACCCAAACCCGCATTGTTGGCACTGAATACAGAGTGTAGCTTTTTGTATGTTTCTTCTACAGTCTTATATTAAAGCACTTATGTGCAGAACTGTATGCGCTCATACCATCCTTTAAATCAATCTAATGCCATAAGTTATGTTAGTTATGGTTGGGGAAATTAGACGTGGAAACCTGTGCAGTCTATGTGCTGCTTTTCCACCCCATTTTCCATGACAGCCAGTGTCGTTCTTGATAATACCACTGGATGACGCCAGAGTATGTTGTTTTCAAATCCTATACATAGTGCCTTTATAAAAAATATTATAAATGAAGTGTGTCATTTCCTGTGAGAGAGAGAACTTTTCCCAAGAGAGACAGACTATGTTTAAAACAGCTAATATAGAAGCTTTCATTAGTTCGTTGATCACTGAATCTCCATTGCAGTAAGGATAGGCCGGGAGCACTGAAAGATTTGTTAATTTCGTTTCGTAGTGTTTCTTGACAAATTTAAAAAAACAAGAGTCTACAGCCAAGCTAGTGGCTCTGTGAGGCTGTACTTGGGCACAGCAGTGCTTTGAGCTAAATGCTAACATCAGCATGCTAACATGCTCATACAGTATTTGACGATAGAAACGTGTTGACGCTTAACAGGACCATCTTAGCTTAGCATAGCATGCTAATATTCGCATTTCAGTTAGCACTAAACAAAGTACAGCTGAGGCTGATGGGAATGTCATTAGTTCCGCAGGTATTTGGTCATGAAACAAAGCAATGGATGAATTAAAATGACCTGATGATGGCACTAGATGAAAAATCAGAGGATAACCAAAGTAATTGCAGTTCATCCTGATGGGAACATGAATGTTTGTACCAAATTTCATGTCAATCCATCCAATAGTGCTGGTAGCGCTAGATGAAAAGGCTAGGGATTATCAAAGACATCTCAACTAAAGGTCTGTCAACTCTGAAGCTTTTGACCCTTTCACACAGTCTTCATCAGCAGATGGTGTTTGCTCAGTTGTCATGGAACTGTAATCCTAAGCACTTTTTTCTTGCCCATGTTGGCTCAAGTGCCCAGCAATCAGAAGCAGAAACCATCAGAACAAGCGATGGAAAGATATGTCACAGTAAACTGACCTAAAAGAAATGTTGATTCATCTTAGTCCTCACCACAGTCCAAGACTAAACCTGAGTCACCAGAAAAAACGACAACTCGTGCAGAGCAGAGAAAGCTACTTGGCTTACGTTTTTTTATGGATAGAGAAGCTAGCTGTGGCTCATCAGAATGATCTGCAGGAAAAGGCTAGATAAAAACGTGAGGATTAAAACAATGGGGAGTAGCAAAATAAACATTTATTATATTATTATAATAAAATAGTTCCAGATAGCGTAAAAAAGAAAAGTATTCACCTGTCTATTTCAGGTGTTTTTTCCGTGAGAGTGTGTGTGTGTGTATGTGTGCATGTACATGGAAAAGTCACCCTGTGGAAAACATGGTGGGGGAAAAAATCAGTGTTGAGTGGAAACACACTCATTAAAGCTGTTTGTGTAAGTGTGTGTGTGTGAGAGTGTGATGCCCCAGGGTTATGCTCAGATGGTGTTTGGTTACTAACCTGCACACACATGCAGTGTGTGCACACTATGTCTGTCCCATGATGCACTTGTGTCCACGCAGACTTGATCATTACAAACTGCTCATCCACATGCTCCCTGGTCAATAATTACAGCACATGAGTCATGGTGAAAAGGCACAGTGCAGGTAGTTGTTACCTGGTCAGTAGTAGAAGAAGAAGTCACTGTGATTATAGAATTGTTTTAATAGATGCTGCTGCTGGTGAACTTGATTAATAATGAAAAGATACATTTAACGTTACTACGTGTAGAATTTAAAAATTGCTGACTTTGGCACCCCCCAGTGGTAGTAGAAAACAAAAAATGAAACATGCTATAATCACATTAAGATTCTGCACATAATGGCTTTTAGGTGATTCATGTGCTGTATTTCCAATTGACCGTTCACTTCAATACACACATGCTCACATTTAAAGTTATGGACAGTTTAAAGACCATTTCAGCACAAAAGCTCTGACAAATACACAGTCCACTGCCTGCTCAGCGGCAAACAGCAGACAGACGCAGTTAGCAACTATCTGGTGAACATAGTGGAGTATAAGGAGGCAGATAATACCCTCAAGGAGTTGGTGGTGACCAAACCAAAGCTAAAAAGAGAGTGAATATTGCTAATGTTGCTCTGTATCAACTTTATACTGTGACAATATGTCAATGTTGCATTTACAGCTTGTTGTGCTGCCGCCAAGTGGCCAAAAAAACCATTACTGAAGTTTTAAAGTTAGTTTGTGTACCTTTTGCTGAATAGCCACTGTGGTAACAAGTGGCCCTTCTAGGATAATGTTAACGCTAAAATGTAGTGTGTCTGTAATCTGACCCAATAATGTAAATAATAATACAATCAAGTCTGGGCTGCAAAATATATCAACTCAACTAATCCAGTCTTAGGCTTTAAAATGTCATCATTTCACTCTCATCAGCATGTTGTCTGCCATTTAATGGAGAACTTATTTACTTGTAAAGCAGCTTGTCAGCCTGGCCTGCAATGAAACCTGTCTTGTCCTGGCGTAAGAAGCTACTGACCTACCTTTTCATTTGTATTTTTGTGTCCCATGATGGTGTAAATGCTGATTATTCCCTGAAGTGAACTACATTGTGTCTTTACTTGTTGTAAAGTACTTATACCACTTGACACATTTGCATGTGATTGTCATCAGCTGTGTGTCCCTGCAGACACTATGTACAAATGATCTTCCTACATACAGAACGTATGTAACACATATGCTGGCAGTCACACATGCTTACACCTACACAGACAACTCAACACCACGTGTAGTCAGACCAATGCTAAACCAGATATGTTCCAAGAGGAATTGCTCGAGGTTAAAGGGAGTTTTTCCTTGCCACTGTCTCCTAGTGCTGCTCATGGTGGGAATTGTTGGGTCTCTGTAAATATAAAGAGTCGGTCTAGACCTGCTCTATATGAAAAAGTGCCCTGAGATAACTTTGTTATGATATGCCGTTATATAAAAAAAAAAAACTGAATTGAAACTGAATTGTAACTTCTAAAAGACACACCCACAAAGCAATGTTCAGAACCAAGGTCTTTCATCTTTCAAAAGACTGACGACATTTAAAATACCACATTTTGAAATGATAAAGTTATTGCATATAGTATGAGTGTTACATTTATAGGGACTTTTTTCAGCCTCTAATGAGGACCAGTTGGAATTGCAACAACAGGCACAATTTAAAGGGATTTAGCAGTGCACTTTCATTAAGTTCGTGAACTCACAAGAGACGAATTGAAGTGCTCAAAAACAAAGCAGCAGAGGCCGAGATATATTTACTCTTAGTCCCTAGAATGGGTCAAGTTCCAAAAACACTGGATCCTACACTTCCTATGATGCAACTCAATGGTGTAAAAATGTGAAATCTCAAGACCAATCCAATGTAATCCAAAGGAAGCCACAGAGGACATTATGTAGCTGTTTTCACAGGTGGAAATTCTGATTTCCCTTGTGGAGAAGTGAACAAATGAAATGTTGATTCAACAAACAGTTGTCTTTTGTAGATTTAATTAAGCAAAAGAATAAAGAGCAACAAATAAGGAGTAAAAGAGAATAAGGAAGTAAGGAAGGAAGGAAGGAAGGAGCCAACAGAGTCAATCTATTTCAGCCGAAAGGACAGAGATCACACACCGAGCTGTGTACGATGAGTCTGACCCCGAAGTGCAGAAACAGTCACATATTTATAGTAGCATGAAAACAACCAGGTAAGGGAGACATAATACTG
>LKNJ01003859.1:105361-128958 GCA_002120245.1 Maccullochella peelii | reverse complement strand
ATAGGGTACTATGAGCTCTTTAAGATATGAAGGTGCCTGACCAATAAGGGCTTTGTAGGTGAGGAGAAGGATTTTAAATTCTATTCTGGATTTTACGGGAAGCCAGTGCAGAGAAGCTAATATGGGCAAAATATGATCCCTTTTCCTGGTTCTTGTCAATAAACGTGCCGCAGCATTCTGGATCAACTGGAGCGTCTTAAGGGACTTATAGGAGCAGCCTGATAATAGGGAGTTGCAATAATCCAGTCTAGACATAACAAATGCATGGACTAGTTTTTCTGCATCTTTTTGAGACAGAATGTGCCTGATTTTTGCAATGTTACGTAGGTAAAAAAAGTCACACAACTGATTGGCGACTGCTTTCTCAAGGATCTTAGAGAGAAAGGGAGGGTTAGATATAGGTCTATATTTTGATAAAACTCCTGGATCAAGAGTGGGCTTTTTAAGAAGAGGTTTAATTACAGCTACTTTAAAGGACTGTGGCACATAGCCTTTTAACAAGGACAGATTAATTATATATAGTAAAGAAATGCTAAGGGTAAAACTTCTTTAAGCAGCCTAGTTGGGACGGGGTCTAAGAGANAGATGAAGAAATCATTGAAGTTAGTTGATGAAGGTTGATAGGAGAAAAGCAGTCTAAATGTATATCAGGTTTTACAGTTGTCATTTGGTAATTGTCTCTCTTTTTGTTGCTTATTAAGAACATTTTGTATTCAAAGAACAAAGTGGAAAAAGCATGAACAGCTATTGAAGCTGACATTTGTAATTAAAACAAAATAATACATGGTTATTATATCCACTTGTATGCCCAAGTGTGTATGGTGTGGTGCAATTGGAAGTATTCTGTACACTGTGCTACTGAGGAATGTTGATCAGGTTTGTGATGTCTTCATTTCTTCAGTTCATTCCAATAACAAGATGAAACAACACAGACGAATCAGCTTTTGAATTGAAGCTGCCAATATTTTTTATGATATTACTGATATCTTTACATTTGTCAGTTTTTAATGTACTACTAAAAAATAAATATTATGTTAATACTGCAAATAGTAAATATTCAAGTTGAGTTTCCCACAGACAACCTGTGCATTTTGTGATGAATTCTGGAATAAATAAATATAGATTCAATCAAAGTCATCATATGTATGATAAATAATAAATGACTGGATCTAATTTTCTAAGTTAATATAAACTATTTATATAGTTGCTGCAGTATTAGTCCTTTCCAAGACTGAAGGCTGAAGGATTACTTGCTTCTCTATGGGCTCAGACAGGTTTTCCACTAACAGGTAACACACAGTGAGGTTTGAATGATGAAGTTTGTATATGATGGGACACATGTCCGTGTTAATAAAATTGAAACCGAAAAGGTAGAATAAAAAGGGTAGAACAATATTAATAGTCAATCAGTTTATTCATTTTCTTGTTAAAACAACACCAATGACGATAAAGTGGTGTATGACACTGGCTGCCATGCTGAACTCTCCTGTGCCAATCCTGCAAAAACATTCCCATTTTCAATATTGAGAAACATCACAACATCCTATAACCATAGAAAATAACACTACAACAACAGCAGAGCAATGGAAATAAAACCATGTTAAAAAAGAAACAAAAGAAACACAATGAAAAGCACTGAAATAGAAAGTCAGGGTCGAAGAGAAAAGTACAGTTTCCATATCTTGATTTGGAACAATTATTTGTGGGCAGATGTACAATAAAAAAGACGCTGAGCGTTGAGGTGTCCTCAGTGAGCTCGGCTCTGGCATATGATTCATTCAGAAGGACTAACTGCTACTGATGAAGCTTGAATGGCATGGTTTGGACTAACCATCCCACCAACCAAAACTACACAGTGTAAGATCAATCAAGAAAGAAAATCAATACAAAAAACATTTCGTACCAAATTCCAAATCTAGTTCTGCACTGTGCAGTTATTAATTCTATTTGTAATCTAATACAAAATTCTTCAAAGCAGAACTAAATCCTTATCATTACTAAAATATTCTAGAGGTGAGTCTAGTTGTAAAAATGGTCTCATGGCAGAAAGATTGTATTATATAAGAGTAGCGCAAATTGGAAGCATCGTTTTCAAGTTTTGGAAGTTCTTAGCACGCATTAGCTCGGAGGGTTAACTTGGCTGGTTTACTATATTACGTGAACGTCGCTGTCACTCTGCACATCCCACCGAACCCCGTTCAAAAATCCGGCAGTTCAATAAAGGTTTGCTTGATAGTCTATATGAAAAAAAAAGGATCGAATAGTCAAATATTCATAAATAACAGCCAAATCTGATTCAAATGACAACATTCAGTACAGCCCTGGTGTTTGCATTGTGGAAACTATTTCTTACCTTGAGAGCGCACACACAACGAGGTCAGTGTGAGCTTCATTGCAAGTCCATTAAAATGTAAACATGTGGCACAGCTCTTCTCCAGTACACCCTGATGAAGTGTTGTGCCACGTGTTTTCATTTGAATGGACTTGCATTGTGGAAACTGTCATTTGCATTCATCTACTTCTGTAGCTAGGTGTTGGACTTATTATATTAAGTATATTATTATACTTTTGATATTAACACTTAATCAAATGGCATTGTGTAATGTGAAGGGATCACCAAACCCACTTGGAAACCCCTCTCAACTCTACACCTCTATACAGCTTTAGTCACTGTTTGCTCACTGATTTGGTTTTATGGCACGCACATGTATTGAATGGTCACCACTGTTGAACACAAATAACCAGAGTGTAGTAAATTAAAGAGTTAGATAGACTCTGGAGTTGGTGAAGACCAAAACAGAGCTAAAAGGAGAATCTATACTGAACCAGATTTGAGATGTTGTATGTTGTATGCTGCATGTGCGAGTAGGGAACTGTTTGCTAGCACATTAGCCAAAGCTGGATGTGTATCAGGCGCTGTATTACTGTGAGTTTGTCTTTTTGTCCAATAGTACATAAAAATCAAGATTGTGCTCATTTGCCAAAATATCAGAGACCAGACTGGTTAGTTGAGAGAGATCTATATTGGAAACTTTAGTCCTGAGAAAACCTTCTAAATGTTGTCATACTCTCAGCCCTCTCAGCTTGGCCAGAAAATAGAAACCTTTTGATACATATTTTGAAGGACCATGTGGACTCCTGCCCACTGCACTTGTTTCAGTATTTCAATGAGAATTAGTCATTCCTACAGTGCCATGTCTTTCAGGTTCGTAAAAATGGATGAATGATGAGAAAGGGACATTTTAAATTGAGTAAGAGATTTGCATTGTGCAGTAATGTGAATAGTCATGATATCTATTAATGCTAATGTGAGCCAGCAAATGTGTCCAAATAGCAAGAAAAGAACTTGCTGTGCAGTGTAGTCTCTCTGAGAACACCATCAAACTGACAAATTGTTGAGAAGTTGGTATATTTCTGAAAACACAAGTTTGAAATGATGATTTTCTCCATGTACCTCCACACTTTTGAAAATAGAAAACAAAAGTATGTCGTAGTCAAAAATCACATGACAGCTGGCCAGCTGGGGTCACGAGGATTATGGGACGTAAAAGCAGGGTCATGGATCAGACAATGCTGCGAAATCCTGGACTAAAGACTTTGATATACTTAGGATGGATGGAAATAAGAACCTAACTGTGTGTGTATCATCCTGAGATAAATTGCCAATCTGTACATATGCCTAAAGGTATCAAAATGTACCTCAGTACTGAATGTTTGGCTTTTTTTCTGTCTTTCATTATGCACCTCTATGTGCCTGGCTGATAGGTATACAAACAAATCAGTGTCTGCAGAGATTTTATTTCTGTAGATCACAACTGCAGTTCTCTTAACAAACAAGTTTATTCAAAAATATTGTTTTAAAAGATGTTCACTTTAAAAAGGTCAAATTAATTTGAAATCACATGTGATCAATATATTTTCTCTTTTTCCAATTGAAATTATCATTTAAAATTCAGTTTGCTCATCTCACATTGTCTCAGATCACACATCCGGGACCAGGGGGAGTGTCTTCAGTCAACAGGAACATCTACAATAATGTGCTTCCATTATTTTTGTTGTTTTCACAGCTCCCCTTACACACACACACACAGTGTTTTGAGAGGTCGTGACTGAGGTGTGGTCTTATGAACACAGGTATAATTTCATGCCAAAATTGAGAGCTAAATTACACTGTGCCACTGAATGATCACATCCTCCACCTGTGCCACACTGCTCACCTACAGTAGGCAGGCTGGTTCTTACAATAATAAACTGGCTTCATATCGAGACCAGATAAAAAAGACATTGGTGAAATATCAGCATGCAGATGCAGCTACCATGTTTGTTCCAAAAACACATGTCTCTAAAACGTAGCAATCTACTAGCAACATCCTGTGGAGTCCATCAAAACATGTATGTTAAGTTAATTCTCCTGTTAGTGCCCTTGACCAAGGCACTGGCATAAAGAGTTGCTCACTGGGCGCTGCACAGTGGCTGCCCACTGCTCCTAACACTTAGGATGGGTCAAATGCAGAGAATGATTTTGCCTATAGGGATTAGTAAAAGGATAACTTAACTTAATGTTAGCATTGTAGGTGGTGCCGTTCAGTGCAGCGTGTATTCCCGGGGTGGTAAATACTGTAGATACTGTGTAGACAGTATTTACCCTTGTTTTTCCACTGTAATGTGAATATACCTTTAGCCATGAAGCTACCAAACAATTACATAACAAAAAGTTGCCCTGCACCCAACTTTGCATTTGTCCCCACCCGCTTGGTGCCTGCATGAAACTACAGCCCAGGGGGATCTGTACTTGTCTTTTGTCTGTTTTTTTCCCCTCCAGATGTGTTTTTCAGAGCACAATCTGAATTGAGAAAAGTACATTTAAAACTGTAGTTGAAGGTAAAATTAAATAATGATCACATTTGGGTGATTCTCGCTTTGTTTCCAGCCTTTGCATTGAATTGTGCCTTCCATTCAAAATTAATGTGTCAAATTCAAATGTATGTAGTTTAAAGCACTGATAACTCTCCATAGAAAGGGGTCTGTGTGGAATCAGAACAGGGAAGCGGCACAGTCCGTGATGTCTGTTGTCTTGATGACAGTCTGTGCTGGGTCTGTCCTCTCGACATGGAGGCTCAGCTTTGTGCTCTTCAGCTGGTGGGCCTAGAGCAGACCTGTTGGACTGAACAGAGTGTGAACCCCGCCGAGCGCGTACAGAAAGCCTCGTCTTTACAAGCCTGAGAGAGATGCAGCATGCAGGGCCTTTCGGATGTACACACCAAACCCAGTCAACTAGAGCAGAACTGAACACGACCAGTGAGTTGGGGGAGTAACACACTTTAAAAAAAACAAAGAAAAAACAGAATGTAGAGTGAATGAATGAAATAGCTGAGGACAGGAAGGACATTGCTCTGCCTCTCAGCCTTTTCTTTTCTCAATGTAGTGTGTGTTAAAGACAAGTGGAATCCACACTTTTTTTCTTCATCATTTGACAATGAAACAGGTTTTACTATTCCACAGCATTACAGAGATGTGTCATGTATGGGGGCAAAATTATATAAATAAATAAAAAAGCTTAAAAGTGTCTCTTTTTACCCTGTTTCCATAGAAACATCTCATTTACATACATGTTTTATTTGTGTAGTTCCTGGGATCAGACCTTGTCATATACAAAGAGCAGTTGAAAATTGGCCTGAAAAAGACTTTCAAAATTACACTGAGGCTGTACAAAATCCTCTGTTTTTTCTTGTTCTTGTTTTTTAAATTTTCAGCTTTTATTATATCAGAAGTAGCACCTGTGTGCTTTTACATATGCACTTTATAATGTTACTTTTAAAGCTGGAAAAAGCTTTTCTCCACTCAATAAAAATATGTATAATTTCATAGAATACTAGATACTGCAAGCATTATTATCATTATCAATAACTTCATAATCTTTGTTATAACAACGCTATGAGACAGTAACACTGTATGTTATGAATGATTGTATCCCAGAGTTTGATAAAGCTGATGGTCATACTTCCTCTCAGGATGTATTTCTCCTCCAACAGACAGAGTTTGCCTTTGTTAGGTGATTCCACTTCAGTCCTATTATACAAACTGCCAGGCTTTAGCCTCCAAGCCCGGATCAAGGGTTTAACCTGAAGAGCTTAGAGAGAAGGGGAGGAGCAAGAGGAGGATGGATGGAGGGAGGGGGGGACTAGAAGAAGAGAAGAGGAAGTTTGGTGCTCAGGGGAACCGCCGGACTCCAAATCTTGGATCCTTGGTGTCCCGGATTTCAATCTGGAGGAGGAACAGAGAGAGAGAAGAGAGACTGTGTCAGGACGGCTGCAGCAACATCTTAGCTGAGAAAAAGAAATCAACATGTTTGGGGAGAAATATGCCTGGGCAGGGGAGGGAGAGAAAAGGGGGGGATACAGGAGGGAAGGGCCAAGACTCATTCATGCTCTGTGTGCTTTACACTGTACTGTACTATAAGCTCCTTTCAACCCTCTCACACGCTGAGTTGTGTTTTATGAAGCCACAGAAGTGACAAATGTCACAAATGCATATTTATTACTTAAGGCGTCAAAACCAGATAATTTGAGTTTAAGGAGTCAAAAGTATAATTGAAAATATATAAATAATACAGTGAGTTAAAGGGGGTGTGTTAAAATATAAATGAATGAACGACTTTGTAGTTTTACTGTGCCAGTAAATAATGCCCTCAAAAATGAACTGAGGGGTCCCAGTTCATTTTTGAACCAGACTAATTTGCACCTGCGAATTGGTCTGGCGATGCCAGACTATGTTTGGCCACTAGGAGGCAGAAAAACACCAAAACAAAGATCCACAGATCAACAGCCACCACCATGGCCTATCCCTGCCTTATACCTTTGTTGTGGGCTGAAATGTTAGCCAAGAATTGCCCACTTTCACATCCAGCAGGTGCAAAGCAACATTATCATCCCATTGGAGCTATGTTTCTGGTCACCTGATGTCCAATATTCATTCTCCTTTTAGTTCTGTTTTGGTCTCCACCAACTCCAGAAAAAAATGTGTAGGTCTTTTGCTTGCTAGGTGCTCGATACTGTGGCACAACAAGTGACCCCTTTCACATTACGCAGTCATTTGATTCAATGTTAATATCAAAAACAGTGATTAATGCAGGTAAGGCAGCTCTGATTAACTTTATGTGAGTCCAGCTGTGCCATCCCAGTGTTTGGCTCTGGAACCACTGAAAGATGTCTGGCTTGCACCAGCCATGTTATCACATCAACATCTTTTGTAGTCTGTGATTTTGGATAGTCATCTCTGCACTTAATCTCCATCCTGTGTCTGCTGCTCTGCTCCATTTGGCTGCAGATGGAAGTGAGAGAGGCGGCAGAAAGGCTCTGACATATGAGTCAGTGTGAGCTGGCGAGATGTGGAAAATGAAAGGGACCAAAAACAAACATAAAGAAACATACTCATGCAATGGGCTTGAAAGGTCACACCTTAATACATTTTCTCTCACATTTTCCAGACTCCCTTTAAACAACTCCTTTCAATGCAGTATTATGCTAGAGAGCTTTTGTTTTTTTCTGTTTGTTTAAAATGTATAGCTTCTTTGTACAGGAGGGTCAAAATGGAATACTTTAATGTCACGTTGAATGTCATGTCATGCTCCAACATACATCCAAAATACATTAAGATTCAATAAGAGATGAAAAGATGAGTCAAATAAATACTTGTATTACTGCTTTTGCCTCATGTAGATAAATAGAACAACGCACTAACAGATACTCCTGATGGGAGCTACTTACTGGCCTGTCATTAAGGACATAGCAAGAACCATTTAACTTAGCAACTCAATTAAGCAAGCAGCAATCTGATTTGCTATCCAAACCCTCCATTATAACCCCAGTCAGAACTGCCTCTGGATGAACCTCCTGTTTGGCTGGGTGGAGGGAGGGGGGGTGGGACGTGGGGGTTGATGATGGCAGCCTGTGGAGCAGGATATTAATAGCTGTAGCACTTGTGATGGTTGATCCTCCACGCAAGCCAATTTAATGAAAATCAGATTTGCCAAAAGTGAATGAGTGAGGACGGGGAGAGGAGTTGGGGATGGGGGTGGAGGGGTGGGCATAGTGAGGTGCAGAGGTTGGTGATTATTGTGTAATTAATCTGTTTAGGATGACCCGTCACTCTGGCTCCACTGTCCTTGGTGGATGCCAAATGTGCGCTGATGGCCTTGACCCCACAGACAGTAATCACTATACTTCAAGTAAAGGGTAATTTTGGTATTTTTAAACCTGGGGTCTAAATGACTAATAGTTACTAAGAAGTTTAGGAATTGGTCCAGTAGATTGCCTCAGCCGCGAACGGGCTCAAGGAAAAGTCACCAGCAAAAACAGCACTTTTAGTGGACATACTTACGACAGGCGCAGTTGCCCACAAGCATTACGTTGCAGCCCTTACAGCTAGTTCGCGGCTGCTGGCGACCTACTGGACCAATTCCAAAACTTTTGGTAACTATTGGTCATTTAGTAAAAATAGGGCCCAGGTTTAAAAATATAATGTTATGTACACATTCCCATTAAATGTAGCCCCAACTTAGATACCTCACAACTCAGAAAATTACTGGCCTTGTGCGCGTGCTATTAGAACACAAGATACAAACAAAATGTGACCCGCTCATCAAAAGATTGCTCTATAGAGCCACTAGTGGTCAAAAACTGTCCCAGAAAAGGTAATGATTGAAATTGCACACCACATGGAGATGTTTAATGTAATGAGATTAGATATATATCTGTGACCAGTGGAGCCACAGTATTCAGCTGGCCAAGCAAGATGATATGACGAGATGTCACAGTGTAAGTAGTTGCATGTGGTCAGTATTTCCTTCTATGTCAAAATCTGCATTAATGACTAAACAATCCTAGCTTGAGGTCCACCTACTAGCTTTCATCAGTATCACATGGTTTCATCAGCCAGTGGAGTTGTTGTCGGAGGATCTGATAAATCTGATCCAGATCCATCTCCTGCTACAAACTCCATCTGCTAATGAAGACCATGTGAAACGGTTGCAGGCATTAATGTTTGAGACTTCGAGTCATGGTGGAGAATTGATCCACAATTGTTTTTATTTTTTCAGATTATTTCTTCCTAAGCTAATTGCCTGCTGGCACTAGCTTCATACTTAACAGGCAAGAGTGGTATCAATCTTCTTGACAAGAAAGCAAATACACATATTTCCTAAAATGTCAAACTATAGAGTGCTGCAGGAATGAGTGCTGCAGGAATGAGTCCTGAAACCTGGATATGAGTTAGCATTTTGGCACTTCCAGTTTCCTCGTCTTGAAGTCAGTGGGGTTTCTTGAATGGGTTTTTGGTTCAATGTCTGAAATAAGGTCTGTGGTTAACACAAACTTAAGTGATTTTCATGTTTTGTTCTACGACATAAAATACGTCAGTAAATACCCCACTCGTGAATTTTGAAGCTTTTACGAGTCTTAAAAAAGGCGGCTGCTAACAAGTGGCTAAATGAGACATTAAACGTCATCACGCCGAACACAGAAACTCATCTACTCGTCCGCCTTTACAGCCTTGTTCTGTTTATACTGCAAACTATTTGAACTCAAACTTTCCCAAAGGCTTTTGTAGAAGAGGCTATGCACGAAATCAAATTACAAGTTGGAAGCTTAGTGGTGGTGACGTTGAAGTCATGTGGCTGCGGTGGAGTTCTTTTATAGTCTAACGTTAGCTTTTTACTTCTGGAGATTGCATTTACACTTCAAAAATCATAAAAGTGGTGTTCATTTGTGAAGATTATCTTGCTGAACAAAACGTGTAAGTATCTTTTGTTTGCCACAGAGCTTATTTTCTGCAATAATCCAAAATCCAATGGAAAAATCCCATTGGCTTTTTGTTGAGGGAACCAGTGTGATGCTAACTTCCAGGTTGGCCTACAAAAATGCATCTTCCCTGCAGCACTCTATTCCTTTAATTACAGATTTCAAGATGTCTAACGTAAACATTGGTAGGCCAGTGCCTCCTCTTCTTCTTTTATAACAAATCCTCGATAGTGGCATAAAACACAAATAACTCATTTGCTATTTCAAGGGGGCAAATTTAACACAAGCCGAACATATAGAGAGGTAAAAAGGGGTCCACATTGCCCTTTACAAGACAAAGGAGAGGACAGCCATCAGTTTCTCACAAAGAGGTAACTCATCCAAGTGCATGCAAGGGTGACATGCTGCAGAGATGGACCAACATGTCATATAAACTAATAAGTGAAACTAGTTGGTCTTACTCCATCCATTCGTAGAGAGGAGCCAAGATGGAGCTGAAGGGAGAAAGCAGTTTTTAAAATGTAACACCTGTCTCACAAAGCAGGTATGCTATTTCAAGCAACCCAATGTTCACACCAAACATACGCACTGGAAGCTGACCTGTGTTCTTATACAGGTGGTTTAGCATGTCTACTGGTACAGGTGGGATTACCTTCCTTCGCTGGTTCAGAGATTCAAACCAGCAACCTCAAAATCACAAGCCCGCTTTCATAAAATCCAGACTATGAACACCCTTGTTATCTATTACTCAAAGCAGGGAAAATTGGAAAAAAATGGAATAAACATCAAGATGGATCGGATTGCAGCTGTACCTGTTTTTGTCAAAGGCGCATCCCACCAATTTTACACATCAAGATCAGTTAGCTAGTCATAGGGAGTACTGCTCAGTCTGTGAAAATTGTTGTTGTATACAACAAGTCGTCCAAATTATACAAAACTATGTTGTTGGTCTAGGCCCTCTAGAACAACATGTTTCTGATTGGATGCCGCTATCAACAAGACAACATGGCTGTTTTAAAAATTTAATCATTTTCTGATCTTTCAATGCTACGACTGAGGTTCAGTTGGGTAGAGTTAGGGAAACATGTGGTTTAGGTAAAAATGACTCAGTTAAGGTTAAGGAAGTGGTTCCTGACCTTTTTTGTCTGACGTACCCCCACAGCCCTATCAGATGGGTACCCCTTTCTCATACCTTGTTGATAGAAGGGATGGCTTTATGGTATTTAGTAGTTTTGGCCAAGTTTGCATTTGTACTACTGCCATTTGGAGTGACAGAACCTGGTTGTTTCAACCATTTACAGTATCTTTAATTTGAGCTTTTTGTTGTCTTTTTTCCACCTAGTCTTTCTGCAGTCTTAATCAACATACAGTACATTTGACTCAGGTTGGTGGAAAACTGAGGCATGTCTTGTGCAGTCAGACTACCATACTTGGTAAGTTATTGTGACAATAACTATAAAGACCAGCATCACACAAATGTGTAATATTAATTAGCTGAGCTTCACCTATGTTGGCGGCGGATTCCCACAAAACCTGCTTTGTTTGATATGCGCTTCCCCGTGAGGAGTGTGAGCATCAGAGATGTTTTGCAGAGGCTGCTTGCTCCCTCCACGCTAGCCTGGTGCTGGTGGTGCGGGGGGCGGCGGCTCGGTGCAAATTGTGGGATGATTATGATGATGACCATCGGGTGTTTGAGGATGAGGACCCTGCCTCTCTCTTCAGGGAGGAGGACGATGACTATGTGCTGGTACCCGTTGGACGATCTACTGAGGCAGGGATGTGGGGCCTTGCCTTATGTTCACAATAAAAAACATAAATGGTATATGGTCTCAGAGGTTTTCTCCTCGCACTGCTCACTCTGATACACAGGTTAAGTCAGATGTTAGCACTGGTAACCATGACTTTGCTCGTATTAGCAAGGCGACTAATAGGGTGTTTATGTGTCATTGACTTGTGAGTCGCTGCTGCACTGATTGGCACACTACCTGAGTAGGGAGTGTGCTGGAGAGCGGCGCCGTTGTTTCACTGTTAGCGTTAGCTGCATATCAGCCCTTTCTGGCAGGGTTCCCTGAGCGCTCTTCCCCGAGTGGGGGCAATCAGAACTGGCGGGCCCGATCTACGTCTCCCCGCCGATCCTGTTGCCCAGTCAGTCACAGACCGCTACGTGACATGGGTACGGCTTTGTGGCCCTCTCTCTACCCCCTTCGTTCGGAGCCATCGTTCAGACTTCGTTCGCCAATCCCGAAGAGAGAGCGATCTTGGAAGAGGTGGTAGCCGCGCTCCTTCGGAAGGGCGCGGTGTCCCCAGTTCCCCACTTGGAGGTTCGGGCGGGGTTTTTCTCCCCGTATTTCCTGGTGAAATCGGGGGCGTGAGACCTATTCTGGACCTCTTGAACGACTACATTGCGCGCAGGCCGTTTCGCATGTTGACAGACAGCTTTTGGAGTATATCCAGCCAGGTGACTGGATGACATCCATAGACCTGAGCGATGCTTACTTCCACGTTCCCATCCTGCAGCATCACAGGAAGTACCTGCGCTTCACGATGGGAGGACAGTGCTATCAATTCTGTTGCCTCCCACTCGGATACTCCCTGTCCCCACGCATATTCTCAAAGTGTGTGGAGGAGGTGTTGGCACCACTCAGGGAGCAGGGTGTGAGAATCCTGAACTACATCGATGACAGGTTGATTCTTGTGGTGTCCAGACAAGAGGTGGAGGCCCATACCGCGCTGGTCATTCAGGACATCATGTGTTTGGGCTTCGCTGTCAACCCCAGCAAGAGCGCCCTGCAGCCGAGCCAGCAGGCACTTTACTTGGGTCTCCTCGTGAACTCCCACGCCATGACCGCACGGCTGTCAGAGGCACGGGTGGAGGCGATCTTGCAGCTGGCCCATTGAGTTTCGTGCAAGGCCGCGAGCTTGGTGGGCGACATTATGTCACTCCTTGGTATGACGTCAGCAGCCCACCCAGCAGTGCGTCTTGGGCTGCTACACATGAGGAATTTTCAGTGCTGGTTTGTGCGGTTCTGGCTGCACTCATGCCGAGACAGGCGACGCAAGCTCTGCTTCCCGGCTCTGGCATGGAGGGACGTGATGTTCTGGGTTTCACCTGATCGCCTCCGCGAGGGGGTGCGACTAGGGTGTGTTCCTCATTATGTTCAGGTCTTCACGGACGCCTCCCTGGCCGGTTGGAGCTGGACCTTCAACCAGGCAAGTGTGGGGGACGTGTGGCTGAGTTCCCCAAACAACCGCCACATCAATCTGTTGGAGCTCGCAGTGGTGCAGCTCCACTTTGCCCCACAGCTGAGAGGGAGGCACGTCTTGATTCGGTGTCAGGTAGGGGGTGCCATCCTCTTGAGTCCGGTTCTGAGACGGCGACTCATGGTATGGAGGTTGAGAGGGTGAGACTGAGCGGCTTGGGCTTTCCAGCTGCCAAAGTTTCAACGATCCAGAATGCACGTGCCCCGTCCACTTCCAAGGCATGCATGCGTCACGTTGACTTTTGTTCCGTGTCTCATTCTCTGCTTGGTGCATGGTTGGGGCAGACGGAGGTCCTGCCTCACAACATCTACCGTGTGGGTGTCCTCGCAGTCCCAGGAGCGTCTCTCCCGTGAATGATGCTCGACCGGGGGTACTGGGAGTACATCTCCACCCTACGGCCTTCGCCTAGGTTTTTATCCAATAGCGAAGCCCGTTAGAGGGTGGCGCATGTACGAAATAGAAGTTACCTGGTGTAACTCCAATTCTATGAGTGCGTGTGAGGCCCTCTAACTCCCCGCCCCAGCTGGACCTGGTTACGGTTGCTGAGTTTTCAAGGGAGACGAGCAAGGCATGGACTGGGGTTCTTATAGGGGAAGGTGCTACCCCCCGAGTGGGCGGTGAGTACATGGATTTTTGACCTCGGCCTGCCCTCTGTTTCTGCTTCTGCTCAGTCCATTGTTTGACTTTTTCGCATTAAAACTCTCTTAAGAGACTTCTCTGTTGTCTGCTTCTGAGTCCTCTCCATGGTGCCTGACAACTCCAATACAAGAAACTAAAAGTCAGTGTACTGCATCTCAGCCTGCTTTGATTTTGACCATTCATTTTTTTAATCTGTCTCTTATGATTATCACAAATAATCACTTGAGTATCTACTGTATTGAAATATTTAAAGCATTATTTCTTTTTCATTTTGAGACATGTAAGACATAAGACTAGGCAAAAAAACCAAACATTGAAGCACATTAGAGTTCCCCTAGCTCTTCCTCTTGTATCGGTAGAGATGGTTTTCATCGTGCTGGTGCTTTTAACAATTTATTTTTCATGCACCGCGGCACCCAGCTGCTCACGTCACGTTTGTGGGATTTTTTTTTTTGTAGATTAGCTTGGTTTATAATTAGGCTTTTTTTTTTCCCTCTGTCCTATCTTTCTTTGATGCTGACGTACACACACAGAGAAGCTGGAGGGCCTGTTGTATGCAGCAGACACACTCCTCAGTGAAAGGCCCTCCTCGACTTGACGTCTCCTCTCCACTCACAGTAGGGAAAGCATTGTGCCTGAGGATGTTTCCCCCAGCATGCTACCACCTTTTGTTTTCCTACTCATTCCTTCTCTTCTTCTACCCCTCTGCCTCAGCACAGCCCTTTAGCCTGCCCACGTCCCCTGAATGGAAAATATCACTTTACCAGGGTCTCTAATGTGACCAAACATCATCTGTCTCATGAGGAGGAGTGCAAGATATCTGATCTGACACCAGGTAGCGTCATCTGAGGGGAAACTACATTCACTGAACAGGAATGGATTACTGCATGTTTAAATGACAAAAGTTGGCTGTTACATGCAGTAGTCTGACATGATGGACATGATCTGTGCAAGAATTTTAAAAGATTGGTGGTAGAATGTAGTTAAAGGTTAGGGTTTGGGTTATATAAATGATGATGATCGATCTATTTTTTTCAGACCTAGCTTATCTTCTAAGGATCTTGAACTGTGAATTCACACTTTCATTTTCTATTGGAACTCCCTCTACACATGCCTCAGTCAAGCTGCTTTAAATCGTTAACAGTCAAAATGCAGCTGTCAGGCTATTAACCAGAACCAGCTGTCGGTCCCACATTACCCCCGTTCTTGCATCCCTCCGTTGGCTTCCTGTAAAATTCAGAATAAACTGCAAGATCCTGTTGATTACATATAAGGCACTACACGACTTCGCCCACAGTTACATTTCCGATCTCCTTGTTCCTCATTCCACTTCCTGGCCACTCCGATCTTCAAATCGCGGCCTTTTATCCATCCCCCGCTCCAACTGCAAAACAATGCGATCGCGCCTTTGCTGTGTTAGCCGCAACCCTCTGGAATCTTCTTCCCCAATCTATCAGATTTGCTGAATCTTTGGACAGTTTTAAGCAGCTTCAAAAACCCATTTTTATAGACAAGCCTTCTTATAAATCTCCATCCTTGTTTTATGTTTTGGTTCATTTTAGATTGGTCTTTATCTGACTGTGCTGTGTTTTATATTGTGATTTATTTTTTCTTTATTTATTCATTTTGATTTTTTGTGTGTGTGTGTGTGTGTGTGTGTGTGTGAAGCACTTTGTAACTATGTATTTTAAAAAGTGCTATATAAATAAAGCTTTACTTATTTACTTACATAAAAAAAATACTCTGAAATGATTGCAGATATGATGAAAGGTAGACAAAGCAGTAAATTAATTGCTAATGTCAGAAGCCAGCTACTAAAGATGTACAGAAGCAACACCACTAAGAATACAAAGCTTAATGTCAGTACACTCCTAGACCTAAAGATAGGCTGTGAATGTTGACAATCAGAGTTAGAATAACATTTTGATTTAAATATGACATTAACATAAAACATCTGATTGCTGACATCAATGTTTTGCATATGAATGGTGGAAAACCTACACTGATGAAGAGGAGAGGCTCTTGTCAGGTGTTAATATTTATCTGTGATGTGTTATAAAACACTTAAGTGTCAGTTGACTGCTTTCTCATGTGTGAGTGAAACTCTGAGAGAAGCAGTACACGGGGAGTAGCCATACATAACCATTTTTTTATGTGTGTGCTGCTCCAGACAATCTCCTCCTGGAAAATGGCTGCGTTTGTGAAAGGCTAAATGGATTCTGTAGCTCTAAGTTGAGCCTCTTATGGTGTATTTTCATTCAGACATGTTTAAGCATGCATCAGCAGTTTACATTGTACTGAAGTGAGTAAGAAAAACTGGATTCTAGCTGAATTAACTGCAAGTTAAAGGGGAACTCCAATTTTACACATCAGAGTCTGTTTCCAGATGTTGTGGAGTACTGCATGTGTGAAAAAAAGTCTGATAAATGTCCTTAAATGATGATCCATTAAGTGTTAACTAATGGCATAAATATAAATATAGGGACTTGATCATTTCTTAATAATGAGCAACAATAATTCATGATAAATCCTGCATTAAATCATCATGAGTCATGCATTAGTTATGCATTATTTAAGCATGTGTTTTGTAACCTTATTATAAAGTTATAAGATCATTAAAAGACCTCCTGTAACACTTCAGTCGTAGCACTTCATGGCTGGCTCCCACTGAAGATGACATTTATGTTGAATTCATATGTTCATGAATTAGGTTGTCTTCTCTGTCCGCAGACGTCATGCAATGTTTCAGCCTCATAGTCTTTTGAAACAATAAGTGTTTGAAAAAGAATTTCTCATCTTTCCATTTAGATTTTTTTGAAATTGTGACACAGAGGCCCATGTCTTTTCTTTCTCATGCACACATAAGGCAGGCCTCTGAGTTCTTCTGTAAGTGTATTGCACATAACGCATGCATTATACAGTACTGTGTATGTGTGTAGGTACAGTGTTAATGAGTTCAGACACATGTTAACATGTTTCATTCTAACGTGCCAGGGCGTATGTCATTATCTTACTGTTTATTCTTCAGCTTTTTTAACCCCTCATACCTGGTATGGATGACTACCATTTAGTCTGGTAGTCGTTTCCATGTGTTAGATTCAATGAGGTAAGCATTTTAGAGGTCAAGTGTTTATGTGTTAGCAATTTAGTGAATTATGGATTTTCTCTAGACCCATACACTATGCATTACCACACAATACAGACCATACACAACCACGAGACCACACACTCGTGCCACAACAATAACAACAACGACAATGTGAACTTACCCGTGACACAGTGAAATCTGTAGAAAAGACAAAAAGAGAGATTAATATTTTTCCTTTATTTACCTGGAAATGTAAAATTGTAAAATTTAATCAATACAAAGGCTACAGTGCACATACACTATATACAGTAGTATCAGTGATTCCTCACTAGTCCTCTCTCCACCAAAATCCTTTCTACTGTAAATACCAACCAAGATGCCCAAGGCACCAGGAAAGTGAATTTTTCTCACACTAAAGATGACAACTGTGGTAAAGTGACTTTACTGCATTTTACCATTCAAACAAACAAAGCCATCGTTATTATTAGTATTTTTATTGTATTGCATTGGCTGCATGAATGTAGCCACATTGTTATTGTTGATGTAGTAGAAGTGTGTGTGTGTGTTTATTACATGCTACACTGCCCTGTAGAGGACATATTAAAGACTTTACTTATTGTGCCCGATTAGACCTTCCTCCATTGACACTTGCTCTCCTGTTGGGTTGGTTGTACCTGTAAAAGCGGGACATCTTCCGCCGTAATCATTCTTATCAGTACGCAACGTTTGGTGATCTCACGTAATTCAAAGCACCAATCCAACCAACTTCAACCAGAGCAGAGGCCTAATCAGACTGAATAACTCAAAAACACCTGTGTGTGTGTGTGTGTGTGTGTGTGTGTGTGTGTGTGTGTGTGTGTGTGTGTGTGTGTGTGCGTGCAGGGCAGAGTTTGTTGATAACTGGGAATTTTTTTATTTGTCTGTATTTGTGTGAATTTGATCACTGCAGTGTTTTTGAAGTCTCTGATTATAGCCACAAACAACCAATAGGCATTTTCTTTGATAATAACGGCGGGTTGGGGAAAAAATTACATAATGGCGTATCAAAAGGGCACAGACCGTACAAGTAACCATATGCATCATTGGACAATGCACTTTTGTTTCTTGTATTTGTATTTCCATTGCATTGTACAGTATGTTTTCGTATTGTGCAAATAAACCTTTCTCAAAGCAATTTTGTTAACATTTCTTGGTGCAAGCTGTTTCAAACCTTCTGTTCACTGAAGGTTCACTAAAATACATACTTATAAATACATACTAATACAAACTTTGCAAGGATTCTATGCAGTGATGAGACAAGGTGAAATGGACGATACCTGGATGTATCTCCAGTTCTATTAACCTCTTGCATCAAGTATAAACCCAGCTTAATCCTCCTGTATCTTAACATTTAGCTCAGGATAAAACACTTTTTATTACTCAAGCTGAAACAGTTTCAAGTCGAGCAGATGCATCTTTTGTGGACATTTGACTTTTCAAACATCAACACAAACTGGGAAGAAATGTGGGGATCAGAGGGCGTAGTTAATAACAAATGTCACAAGCAAGTATGATGGCAGGCATTTATGCAAATGCTTGTGCATGACACCTGCTCAGGTTTATAGACTTACAGATGCAAAAGATGCTTTACACGGAGAGACAGAAAGGAATAAGGATAGCGAGAGATAAGCAAACGCACAGAGAAAGAGAGAGAGGTAAAGAAACAGAGAGGAAGAGCAAAACAAAAGAACTAATAGAGAGACCCTGAGAGACTGAGATGCAAACAGTGAAAGAGAGACAGACAAAAACAGACAGAGACATATGCAGTGAGAGGAAACCACAGCCTCATCCTTCTGGAATCTGACACGTAACCATGGAAACTTCCTCCACACACTCAGAGGAATTTGGGGAGTTCATTCTTCATTTCTCAAGGCAGCTCAACACGGTCTTCATTTCCACTGATAATGCTGCAATAACTCTCATAACACCAGACATACAGAGAAAAAGCTACGACCAACATTTACTGTAACGCACCAGCTTACACAGCTGAACAAGTCACTGTAATTACAGTGCGAGTTTGAGGACTGAAGGGGTTTGTTAGCTTAGTCAGCACTAATCTCTATAAACAGATATCTGCATATGAATGCAGAATCTGTAGGCAAGGTGACCATGCAGGTAAGCATCCATGTGGAGGGCAAAAGAGACGGAACGCGTTGGCCGAAATGCAATCTCAGAACCCATCGGCTATCATCTGATGACGAATTCACTTTTTTATCAATCTCGGAACCCTAGGGGTAAAATTTTAAAAAAATTCTCTAGATTCAATGGGTTCCGAGATTGGTAATTGGACTGTAAACAATGACCGGCGCACAGAGAAGAAGTCTTGGCCTGGATATCCAGATAATAGATAACAAATATCTGGGCCAAGACTTCTACTGGCTACACCGGAAGCACCGAAACATTGGCTGTTGCCCCCAGAGGCTAAACCGTTTTCAGACGATAGCCGATGGGTTCCGAGATTGAGTCAGGACTAGTGAAGACATCTTCATTTACCATCATTATTTATTTATTTATATAACGCCATATCATAACAAAGTCATCTACGGGCATCATTACAAAAAAGAAGTTGCTAAATGTCATAATGCACATAACCTTAGGTTGGTCATTTGTGAGGGAAAGGACAATTATTTCTCTGCTCTGTTTCATAAGAAGTATCTTGTTGTCTAAAATCCTGAATGTCCTGTACCATCAATTATCATATAGTACTAATAGCTAACTAATTTTAATACTAGGCATGCATCAAGAGGTTGTTACTCACTTCTTGTCTCAAAAACTAATGCAAGGCAACGTACTGTTATGTACAGAGGAATGAAAATATGGAATGGTTTGCCATCAGACATTACACATTTAACAAGTAAAACTGTTTTTAAAAAGAGTTTAAAGAAATAGCTAATGGCACAGTATACCAGCCCCTATGCAAATAGGACATGTTCTGCTACATAATGTCTGACTATATGATCACTCCTGAGGAACTTTCTTGGTCATTTTTCATTGTTATATCATTTTATTGTATTTTCTCAGTCGCTGTATATGCTGTTTTTAGTGGTACTATTATCACTTTTGAGCTGACTAATTAGATATAGTCATTGTCTATCGTCATTAGTAGTTTAATTGTTAGCAGTGCATTGTTTTTTTGGTTTTATAATTTTCTTGTTTGTTTTGGTTTGTTATTATTATTATTATTATTATTATTTTCTTTTTTGTTCCTTTTTACCTAAACTTTTTAAATATTGTATGACTGTGTTGTTGTACAAAGATTATTTTAGCTGAATCAGGCTTTTGAGAAAACAACAGATAGAAATGAGAAGTGAGAAAGAATCAAGTGACAGAGATATTGAGGCCTGATGAGTTCTTCTGTCAGAGTCTGGAGGGATCATTCATTTTTTTGCATTGGTCAAAAAGTAGGGGCAGAAATGTTTCAGCTTTATAGAATATGTTAAAACCCTTAACATATACTTTCCTTTACTTTCCCCTCAAAGGCCCTACACACCCACATAGGCATTTTCACTTATTGTGCGGGATTTAAACTCACATTGGAATTAAAAAAGTGGTATCCATGGCATGTACACTAGTTTCTGCTAACAATCTCACAATGCATCGCATTTTATACATGCGTTACAGTCAACATTACGGTCGTGTGACACTTCACACATGGTGATGAGTCTGAAATCTCAATTAAAGAGTAAATTAATGTCTATTATATAGGGAGTAGTGATTTTGATTTTTTGATTTGTGATTTGTTCCACTGGCCAACCAAGCACATCTGCTCAGTCAAAATTGTTGAGTTTTATGTATTTAAAGGCCCATCTAGGGACGGCCATTGCAAAGTAGCTTAGCTTAGTTACACCTTTATCATTCTTATTGGTTTGGTGACCTCTGTGCAACCTCACCCAGAAGTCTAATTAGCCAGAATAAGTGAAAACACCTGTGTGGGTGTGCTGAGCCTTTAAAGAATGACTCAGTGTTTGCCTGCCTGTTCTGGTTAAACGTTTCAAGTCTGTTGGCACCATCACTGGGTGTGGTTTGAAGTATGCCCTGTTGCATCGTAACTACACCCAACAGTGATGTCACAGTGTACTGACAAATCATGGAGTACACTTCTACATCACTGCAGCAGAGGTTAAACCACTGGAGGTCAGCGGGTGTCAAGTTTCTTATTAAAGACTAATTGTTTAAGGTAGGAAAATCATCGTATTCCACACTGTTTGACAGTATCGTGTATATTCTTCAGTGTGTTCCAGCTCTTCATTGATATGATGTTTACACTGTTCATGCCGAGTGAAATCCTGAAACCAAAGACTCATTTTATGGTTGCATTATTCAAAAAAATGGATTTTTTTTTACTGACAAATACAAATACTAAAAAGTTCTATACAAATAAAGCTATTATTATAATTAATGACAAATGTTCATTACTAGTTAGAGGAGCATGTCTTTAAAACCACTGAATAAACCCAAAGTGATTCAAGTTACAGTACAGTGACATTCAATGGAAAAATTGAACATTTTTACAGCTGTAAGCAGTAAATATTTGGTAATTTAACTTGATAAATGTCTTAAACAATCAATCAATTATTTGAATTTATCATTTTTCTTTTCTGATCAGCTAATCTCTTAATTTACTTAATTAATCATTTCATAGTTGATGGGGCTAGACAGAATTAACATTTTGTTGCCATGCGTCACATTTTTGCTCTTCTTGGCCCTCTTTGTCCCCTGTAATTTCACCAAAAAGTGCTTATAACTGTTAATTTTTTCCCCCCTCTTTTCACCTTTGTTGTCGGCCTTCAGCTCCTCCTGCAGGAAGTCGCTCTGCCGGTTGCCGAGCACGAAGGCCAAGAAGGAGAGGATGAGGGCGTCCAGGATGCCGATGATAGCCAGGATGTAGGCCCAGCGCACTGAGCAGTTGCCCAGGGTGTACTTCCCTGTGTCCTCTCCGCACATGTCCCGGATCACCTCAGAGTCCCAGCCATTCGGGAAGATCATACAGCCGAGCACCAAACACACGGCTGGAGGGCAGAGAGGGAGGAAAGAGTGGATGGGAGCAGTGAGTAGAATGATTGATGAATGAATGTTTGAGTAAAGGGACGTGATGGATATGGTGGTCACATACAGAACAGTGTAATGGTATTTGGTTTGTGTGATATTGGATTTTGTCAGGCGGTGTATGTAATAACGAGAGAGCGATGGGTCAAGGTGATGGGGTTATGTTCCATTGAAAAGAAGCACAGGAAAGAAAATCAATACGGGAAGAGGGTTGAGTTGTAGAACAAAACAAGATTGAAAGTCAGGGCAATGAAACAGGAGGGTAGGGCAGGTGGGGAGAGAAAATTGGGTAAGGTGCAAAACAGCGGGCCGGGCAGAGGGTTACATGAAGTTAACATGATGAAAGTGAAAGAAAAGAGGGGAAGCAGAGGAGAGAAGGCAGAATATTATTTTCCCATTTCACTCTGGGTTGTCACTCAATCTCTTCTCCTCTCTGTTGTTTCTCTACTCTTCAGTACAGGCAAGGCTTTGAACTGACAGAGAGAAATGGATAGGTAGAACATGCCACAGGAAGGAGAGACAGAGCGTGAAAGGAAACTAATGAAGAAAGCATGTACAGCAGCTGGCAGGCTCTACAGCCAGGCTACCACTGATGAAGCAGAGGCACATCAAACTGAGCTGTTGTCACATCATTTTACACCAAATCAATATTCTTTGAATATCAGTAAAACTTGTGTTAATAAAATAGTTCAGCATTTTGGGAAATATGCTTATTTTCCTTTTTTTGTGGAGAGAGAAATGAGAACTATAGAGTTGTAAAGTTGGAGGAGCTGCTGGTTCTGGAAGTGTTTTACAATTACAATTTTTTGTAATAACATTTTATTAGTGGAAATATATAGTATGGCATACAAGTTTTAAAGGTCCAGTATTTCAGTCTTTCAGATTTAACAGATCACAATAGAAAAAACACAACAAAAACCAACAAGATATACCCAAAAGTTCAAACAAACCCCTCCACCCACAAACCCAGTAGTGATGTTCAATTAAAAACAATTCTATAGTACAGTAATGTTACTGTGAAACTACAGTATGGTATCAATTGGACAGACAAGGGAAGGACAGAGAACCAGGTAAATTAATACATTTGACTATACAGGTGAGTCTCATTCAGGATGCAACACAGACAGGTTGTGAAAATATAAAATGAAAGGTTGCCATTTCTTAGTGAAATAATCAGTACATCCTCTAAGTGCACATTTAATTTTGTCAAGGCTCAAGAAAAACATCACATCCTAGCCAGGCAGACCGAGATGGCGAGTTAGGAGATTTTCAGGCATGAAGTATTCTACAATGCACCAAAAGAGTGGCAAAGGCAGAAGTTCCAGGTTCAGAAAACAGGACCAAATCCAACACAGGCACACAAAAACTATGCACAACGAACCAACAGGGAACAAACGAAAGGGGCCAGTATAAATAGGGAGTGCCTGATGAGGGAATGAGGTACAGGTGGGAAGATTGGCAGGGAAGCTCAGGTGAAGGGAATGAAGTGATTAGACAGATGGGAGTGGCAGGACTAGTAGAGGAACTAAGGACCCTAAAAGTTGAGATACCCCTACCCGAGGTAGAACAAAGCACAACCATGTTTTTTCATAACTTTAATATGTCTAGTTTTTGAAATGGATGGTTGTATAAAAATATTTTACTGCAAAATTAGTTTATTTGGAGGATGTTTGGATCCTCCCCAAAACCGAAAATAGTGAAAATTTAGGCTTCTCCAAAAGGGACAG
>LKNJ01003859.1:92089-105271 GCA_002120245.1 Maccullochella peelii | reverse complement strand
CAGAATCCTGCTCCTGCTCCCTCTCTGCATCCTCATCCTCTACCTGGGTCTCCAACGATGGCGGCAGCAGTGCTCCACCTCCACACCAGCAATGAGTCACTCAGACAGCTTCACCTACCACCTGGTCACCATGGAGCTGGTTGGTGTCTTAGGGTATATCCTCTGCTGTTGTGGTATCTATAGGGATCAATTTATTATATTATTTGTTGGGTTGTCTTTTTGGTGCTTCACCTGGTATGGAGAGATGTTCTTTCACTTGCTGACCTGTGTGGAGCACTACCTGGCTGTCGTTCATCCCATCACCTACCTGAGCCTGAGAAAAGAGAGATGGATCAGAATCAGAAATATCAGCATTGGGAGCATTTGGCTGTTTTGCCTTGGATTCACACCTCTGGTGATTTTAGATAACGTCTCCTCACTGATGGATTTATTCATCTCAATTTCCTCCTTGATCACCATCTCCTTCTGCAGCCTCTCTGTTCTCTGTGTTCTGATTCGTCCAGGGGACCAGGGCGGGGACAGGGACAGGGTTGACCAATTAAAGAAGAGGGCTTTCTACACCATCTTGGCCATACTGGGAGTGCTGTTGGTCAGGTGTGTTTGGAATCTGACTTGGGGTGTTGTTTATGTGTTGGAGGGAAGTAATGAGTTTGTGATGCTGATGTGTGAAGTCTGGTTCAACCTCCCCAGCAGTCTGGTGTTACCTCTGCTTTTTCTGCAAAGAGTAGGAACATTAGCGTGTTGTAAGAACAACGCCACATGAGGATAAGGACTAGATTCAGTATGAATTAAATGAAATCACTTCTATTCACAAGAAAAAAATATAGAGAGAGAATAATAGAAAAATATACCGCAAGATGATGGAAAGATTACATAAAGTCTGCCTGAATTGATGTTTCTGGCCACTTGGGGGCAGAAGAACTATAATAAAACAAACTGACAGACACATACTTCCTGTCATATTACTGTCTTGTTAATTTGCCATAGCTAACATGTTAGTAAAAAATTGCGTATTTGAACAACTTTGTCGCCATCTACTCTTGAGCAAAATATTTGGTTCTTTACCTGTTAGATGTTAAAAATCATTCACCAGCTAGTCGCTAACTTTGTCTGCGTGCTGTTTGATCTTGGGCACATAGTGTATAGTGGCTTAACCAGAGTTTTTTTCACATTATGCGTTAGTTAGTGGAACCTTAATATTTAGTAGATTATATTAGAGATTTTGCACCAACATTGGGACATGCTAGCAGCTCTGTGAGGCTGTAAATGCATACATATATAACGTAAAATGTTTACCAAGTTTAACTTGTTAGCTAACATTTGATCATTTGCACCGAAATCTAATAAAAAGAGTGTCATTCATTTTGCAGATATTTCGGGAAAAGTAAGAGAAATTTTTGACCAGATGATGGTTTTAGATGTAAAAGTCAGAGGATCACCAAAGTGATTACAATTCATCCTGAGAGAAACACAAACGTCTGAACCAAATTTCATGATAATCAATACAATAGTTTTCAAAACACTTCACCCTCTGGGCACCATGAATGTCTGTATAACATCTAATGTCAATCATTTTTACAGTTATGACTGGAATAAATGGCAACAACATACACTGATGGATGAAGCTGCTTGCAGTAATCAAACCTTCCTAACATTTGTCCAACACATATATCTGTACCTGTAAACTGAATTATTAGCTTTTAAAGTTTGGTCTTCATCTTTTTATGTAGTTTTATTATTGTGGATAAGAAATTACCATCTCATTACACCAGTTTATATTAAAATAAACCTTTAGTTTGTTTCTGTTATGTCCTTCTGGTAACTAAACACGTTATTTTCTTTTTAATTAGTTCAAGTTGCTGTATATCTTGGGCATAAGCTTCCTGAAAAAACAAATCAAATCTGTTATGTTACTTTTGCTTCACTGAATAATCACAATTAAAACTATGAAATGTGGTTTGAATGGTTTTCATTTTAAAATATTTACATGGTTTTTTTTTCAAATCTTTCTGCACATCACCAGGTAAAAACACAAGCAGTAATTTCTGCTCTTTCTGCTTTCTGTTGTTATGACGTGTGCATTGATGGGTGCTTTACATGGTGCATGATGAACAAAATCAATCCTCATGATGGCGAAAAACAGGAAAAACAAGCAATGCTGAAAATTGTTATCAGTTGAGAAATTTGTGTTTAATGTCTCGTATGTGCCCAGAGATGATAATCATGATGCAAAATGAGAATATCATGACGTGTTCCAAAGGTTAAGTGTTATTTGTAGGAGCAATCGTCTGTGAATACAGTTGAACTGAGCGATTTTACATGCAAATAAAAGATAGTAGCACAGCGTAGTAAGCTAGATTGTTATTGAAATATCGTATCGATAAACTATGTCTCTACTGGATTACTGTATTGCAAAACGCCATGCAATTAATGAAAAAAATTTAACATTATTCTGTGACATTGTATTTTTTCCTTCCTCACTCCTTGAATTAAATGACGTATTTATTTCTCTGGGTTTGAACATTATTGGAAACATTTGGGATAATAAGCACACAACTCAACATACGTCCAGTTGTTTTTAGACCTTTTAATGCAGAAATTTTACACGTTATACCTTTAAGGAATATCTTCTTTTTTTCATATTTTTTCGGGGCAATTTTATGCCTTTATTAGATAGTAGACAGGAAACAAGAGGAGAGAGAGATGGTGCTGGTGCGTCATGGTCGGTGGCTTCACCTCAAGGCCACCAGTGTGCTCCTTTAGATCTATTTTCAATGATAAAATGCCTCCGGGCTAAGTTATGGTCCTCATCCTGACTCAGAGTTGTATTCAAAACACAGTAGTTTTCCCACTCTGAGTAGAAACAGTAGCGGTAGCACATAACTGCTGGGCAGACAGAACCACACAGCCGACACTGTAGCTCAACACAGAGGAGGAAGCCAGAGCCATGCAAACCAGATTACCCCCCAAACCTCAGCAAGAGCACTGCCAGTGATGATGGACGCCCTTTGCTTTGATTTGTCAGCCTTTCCCCTTTTTCCGCCTTTAGTCCCCTGGCCCTGGACGAATCAGGAAGCGGAGAACAGAAAGAGATGACAATCAAACAGAAAACCAAATTGCAGAAAAAAAGGATCATGTTGAAGTTTGGGCTGATTAGAAATCTTAATGTAATCAATCCAGAGCCCATAAACCAAACACACCCTATGCTGATATTTCTGATCATGACCCCGCCTGTCTTGCTCCAGCAACAAGTAGAACAAATCGAGTAGGCAGACCAAACAAACGAGCAACAGGAACACATCTACCAAATAACCACACAGATGATTTAATCTGACATTTACAATATATTCATTTAGACATCCTACAAATATTAACAAGAAAGTAAAAGTGTTAGATCCTGGTTTCTCATGTTATAAATAAAAGGGAAAATAACTGTATATATATATAGTACATTTATTATTTTTAAGTCTTGAGAATAATCAGATAGGATTCAAACCAGTTCCAGTTCATCACTGTGCCAGAACGTCCCGCCCAGTGTCCTAGTCTGTCTAGTAATATGTTAAAAATGTCCATACTCTTAACTTTTCGCTCCATCTGTCCATTAAAGTGGAGTCAAATGAGCTGTAACTTAAAACTGGTGCTTATTCAAACCAATCAGAGTCAGACCAGAACACGTACCTGTCTGTCTCCCCGTGCCACTTCTTATTTCCATTCCTAATTCTGTCATAATTTGACAGTCAAAATCTGTAATTTTGTTGTAATTCAGCCCATTGCGACTTCTGTTAAGACTGCAGTTTGCCATCATCATGACTCTTCTGTTGCTAAAACACTTCCACCTTAATTTATATTGATTTATGTACATTTAATATTAATATTATGGTGTCTGTATATACACATTTGGGTTTATTTTATCTAACCAGCACAATCTCTTTTAATCCTTAAATGTATTATTTTTTGGGTTGGGTTTTAATTTTTTTTTACCTGTGCAAATTGAAAACAGAAAATAAATGTTTCAGCAGAAGGACTTGTTGGTCTGATCATTTACCCAACATATTGTGTGCCACTTGCAGGGCGTTAAACTCAGAAAAAGACAAAAATATGAATTACTACTACTTTGCTTACTGCACTATTTTTTAGCTTCTCCGTCAGCTTCATCTTGCTCTTTTCTTCATAATTATTCGAAGTCAGTGGTTCCAGCCTTTTTGTCTTGTGACCCTTTAAAACAAAACGTCGTCTACTTGCAGCCCCTCATACATCAGTGGCAGAGGTCAACCGTTTGTGGTTTTTGGTACGTCAGAAAAATAACAGAATTTATTTGTCATGCACTGATTAAAACAATTAAAACATTCAAAAGTGCTTCACGAACAAAAGACAACATACAGGATCAAAACCAGAACACATCATATTAAAATCTAGGATTTAAAAATTGGTAGGACATATATAATATTATAATATATATATTTTTAATTGTTTAAAGAAGCAATTTCAAGTCCTGCTCAGTTAGTAGCTTCCTTTTTAAGGAGCTCAGGCTCCGGTTGGTTAGAGGAGAGAAACTCTGACGTATGAGATCCGAAAAATCTGAAAAGAATGAATCCCAAAACAAACAGGCAAAAAGGTTAAACAAAAATAATATGATCTAATGTTAGTTAGTAAAGTTTCTAATGTTTATGAAAGGCTCACCTTTCCAAGAGGTTTTCTGATCTTCCTCCTCCTGCGGGTGCAAAGTCACTGGACTGCTGTGAAGGAATATCAGCTCTAAATCAATGTGGGCTTTTTGCATTGTGCAAAATACGTAATAATATATTGCACTTTTAGGCAAATTTTCTTTGCAGATTAATACACACGGAGGTCTGAACAGAGGGTGAGCTGTACGACAGCAGGGCTGTAAGGGATTCAGTGTGGTGCTGTAAAAAACTAAAACCACAAACCTCAAACGTAGACACCCACAACGTACACATGAAAACATTTAAAGAGCCAAAAATTCAAACACTGATTATATAAAGATTAGTTAGTCATAGTTTTTAATGTAAGCACATGTTTTCAGAGCTATAATGGTTCTTCTTTTCTACTTTACAACACACTCTAACAGCATAGATATGTTCATTTTCACTTTACATTTTAAATTTGCTTTTTCAATTTCTTTTTTTGTTTAATTATAGCCTGATTATTCCTAGTAGTGTAGTAAAATAATAATGTTTTTTAATTAAAAAAAAAAATCTCTTTTCATTTTCTATTTGGACTTTTTAATTTTAATTTTGACCAGAAATATCCTCCGTATACATATACAGTACAGGATACAGCGTGAGCAACATGGTAAAAGCCTCTAAATCAGAAGAATATTTTCAAACAATTCGTTGGAGCTAACGTTAGCATTAGCTTAGCTGATGAAATCACATGCTAAAATGGAAAGCCTGACTGGTGTAGCAACTGCAAGACGGCAGAAGGCAATTTTTGTGGCCCTAATTGAAACGTCCATCGATCTAAAACTTCCTAGATAATTAGCAAGTCCTTAGATACTGTATTCTAGTCTAAGCTAATCCTCGTCCTGACTCGTTGTTGTTCTTACAACATGGTAGTTTTCCTGCTCTGAGTAGAGAGAGTAGTGGCAACACCAGACTGCTGGGCAGACAGAACCAGACTACAGACAACAACAAGTGGCACCTTCCAGTCCCCAGCTGTGGGGAGGCACACAGAGTAGTGCTAAGTGTAATGCCCCCAGTCCTCAACAAGAGCACGCCCAGTATGGCTGTGATGGTGTAGAACGCCCTCAGCTTTGATTGGTCAACCCGCTGTCTGCCCCCACCCCCTTCCCCTGGCCCTGGACGAATCAGAACGCAGAGAACAGAAAGGCTGCAGAAGGAGATGAGAGTTAAGGTGAAGGCGATGATACAATAATAGAAGATTTGGATGGGAACCTGGTCGCCCATGGACATGAAGCCTGTCCCTGCAAAACACAGCAGCCAAGCACAGCCAATACTGATATTTCTGATTCGGATCCCCTTCGCCTTCCTCAGGCTCAGGTAGGTGATGGGGTGAACGACAGCCAGGTAGCGCTCCACGCAGGTGAGGCTGTGGAATGACATCTGTCCGGATAGGTTGATGGAGACAATGTAGATACCCAGCATCGTCATTTGTGGGAGATCAGTGTGGACGCCGCAACAGCAGATGCTGGACCCTAAGACACTCATCAGCTCTATGATGATCATGTGGTAGGTGAAGATGTCGGAGTGGCTCATTGTCACGCCGGAGCCCCGTTGGCGCCATCGTTGGTAACCCAGGTAGAGGACGAGGATGAAGAGAGGGAGGAGGAGGAGGATGTTGGTGACGGTGAAGACGGTGATGTTGTAAGCGCCAACTGTGGAACTGAAGCAGCTCTGCAGGAAGTCATAGAATTTGGCGGAGGAAGAGAGGGGCGAAAGAAGAAGAGAGGCATTGGAAGAGGAAGAGGAGTTGACTGACATAACTGTGGAGAAGGGGCAGGGATGAAGAGGGAAAAGAGAGGGGAAGATGGAGAGCGAAAAGCAAAATCAACAAGTGGAAATACGTATGTAAAACGTGACTGTGGTGCTTTGAGCTAAATGCTAATGCTAGCATGCTAACAATGGCAATGCTACTTCCTGTCAGTTTGTCTTTGTTGTTTTCTTAAATGCAAACATTTGTTAAGGAAAGCTTCAGTTGAAGTCACACTTTATGTTTATAAGTGGAACATATGTTTATAAATACATATTGATAAAATATGTTTAGTGTGACTTTTCTTTTTTGTTTTATTATTTCTTTCTATTAAGATCTGTTAAATGTGAAAAAAATTAGATACTTCCTCTAATAAAATGTGTAAATAAATAAATAAATAAAATATTTAACAATTACTTCATTACTTTATTCAAGTAATGCATTTTACTAGCTTTTTTTTTAAAAATTAGCTCTATAAAATATGGAGGAACGAAATGGCCATAATCAAAAAAAAAAAATGAATGAATGATATGGGGGGCAAATGCAAAGGGAAAATAATACATAAATAAATAAATACATGTAGAAATTAATAAATGAAATGAAAAATTAAATGGGAAAGTAAATAAATAGGGGTATTTATATGCAAAGGTAAAATACATAAATATCATTTTATGTCACATTTTATGAATTTATTAATGTCTGCATTTATTTTTAATATTATTTTTGGTTGTTTAATGGCATATTAATTTATTTATTGAGTCTTTTATTCAATTACTTTTGATTATGGCAGTTTTGGTCCTCCATAATGTTAGACATTCTTTACCAGTAAACTAGTAAAACCAAAGATAACATTATTATATTTAAATCCCAGAAACTGAAGTAAGTTACTTCGACTTTTTCGCACATCTGCCGAACAAATCGGGTTTCTGGTACGGATCCAAAATTGGACAAATTCAAGGTGACATGTGCTACCTGTGCCTACACATAACCATAAAAAGTTAAATATTTGCTACGATATTGTACGCTGTCAGTAAACATTTTACTGATATCTAAAGTATCAACATCTTGCGACTTGCCAGACACGTCACGAAATTCAGGCGACATTACATCTCCTCTGAAACATATTTGCTATTTCAAATTAGTAGCATATAAATGTTCTTTCTAGTTAAATGGGGTTAATGTGCCACCATAGGGTTAATAAAAACCTTAAAAAGTCAACATGTGCAAACACTCTGGAGTCTGCACACCAGTTTTACCTTTGATACACCTGAGGTATAATGTCTGTGCAACTTATTTCTTTAAAATAAGACCATTTTAACATCTAAATAAGAATAAAAATAAAGAATATAATCTTTTAAAATTTGTTTTTCCTCTTGTCAAGCTGTATTTTAAACCATAAAATAACTGAAAATCAGACTATTTTATTATACGTCATTTTAATATGTAAGATGACAAAAAATTATTAAATTACATCTATCATAAGATCATTAAAATACACTCACTTTGATTCTGATCTTTCTGAGCTTCTGTCCCCTGAGTGTCTGGGCTGGGAACTGTGTGTCCATATAAATATATATATTTATACTGTACATATATGTTAATCATAGTGTGTGTGTTTGAATTATTTGTGGCTTTGTTTTTGCATGTTATATAACCAGTACCAGCCCTCAACAGGTACACACCTCTGTAATGAAAAGTCCACACAGACTGCACACAGACACATTATTCATGACATTTATTTACCATTTAAAGCCACACATATATTATTATACTGGGTATTGATTGATTAGTGCACATATACACATTATAGTGAGATCAGTTCATTTTATGCTCATACATTTCTCATATTGTTGCAAGCAAATAAACCGACAACACTGTAAATAAATGAATAAATAAAGATGAATAATAAATGTTGATCACATTTTCAGATGAACTGAAGGATTACATGCTCTTGTATGTGTTGAAAAAACATCTTGACAAAACCAGTTAATTATCTCAACTATCCACTGCAGGCAGTTATAATGTATTAAAATGATAAACATTGTGTATTTCTTTATTAGATACGATGAATAATTTGAGAGATGCCCTTATTTTTGACCACATCTGTCCATTAAAGTGGATGTTTGACAGGATTCAAATGAGCTGTAACTTAACGCCGGCGCTTATTCAAATCAAACAGCGTCATTATAAAGACCAGAACACCTGTCTGTCTCTCTGTCTGTCTGTCTCTCTTGTTATCTTAATACCCAAACAATCTGTAAACCAGACTTCAGTCCCGTCTTTAACTGTTAAATCTGGGTGTAATTTGATTTAATTGTGCATCAAATTGTGGGAGTAGTTTTTTTTTTTCCGCTTCCTTTAAACTGTACTTTTAAACTTTACTTTGAAATCTTGCATCTCTTGTATCGCTTTTATATTGTAAATCTTTTGAACTTGTTGTATTTTTACACAGTGAATTGCCCTGCTGTACGTTTGTAGACAAAAACAACACACTCGCAAGCATTCGTATGAGATAAAACCTTATTACACTGTGCATGTACAAGAGAAGGGAGCTGTATTTCTGAGAGTGTTTTAATTATTTTAATTATAAAGGTAGAAATTTGATCAGAGAAACTGGATTTTGGGTCATTTTTGGACACACTGGCAAATGTTTCCCAATGAGGACTTTGCTCCTAACGCCTAACACGCATAATACCACTCACATGCTAAATTGTGGCTTTTCTGAATAGTCTAATCTGTCCTCAACATAATGTATGGCCTGCTAGGCCAAGACATGTAGTGACAACGCCCAGAGATTAAAGAGAATAATATGAAGATTACTAAAGATTAATTAAAAAGAATCTATAATCTGAGGATGTTACTCTGATCCTTGATCTGATTCAGAGTTGGTCCTACAACACCGCAGTTTTCCCGCCCTGTGTAGAAACAGCAGCGGTAACACCAGACTGCTGTGCAGACAGAACCAGACTCCTGACACCAGCACGCCACACCTGACACTCTCACTCACCGCAGAGGAGGCGTAAATCGCCAGGACCAGCAGATGTCCCCCAAACCTCAACAACAGAGCTCCCATTATGGCCGTGATGGTGCGAAACGCCCTCATCTTTGATTGGTTGACCCTGTCTCTGCCCCCTTCCCCTGGCCCTGGACGAATCAGAGCGCGGAGAACGGAGAGGTTGCAGTAAGAGACGATCACTATGGAGAGAACCGTGGTACAAAATAGTGGCACGATGCTGTATTTCGTAGTCACAGTGGTGAGACCAAACGATACAAGAAAAAGCAGCCAAACGCACCCGATGATGATGTTTCTCATTCTGACCCCGCCCCTCTTCCTCAGGACCAGGTAGGTGATTGGATGCACAACGGCCAGGTGGCGCTCCACACAGGTGAGGATGTGAAAGAGAATCTGCCCGTTTGAGGTGACGGAGAAAAAACACACGCCGATCATCATCAACCACGGCACATTAGCGCAGGCGCCACAAAAGTAGAGGAAACACCCAAAGATGCCGATCATCTCTATGGCGACCAGGTGGTAGGTGAAAATGTCCGAGTGGCTCGCTGTCTCTGCGCTGGAAGATGACCGGCGTCTCCTCCAGCGTTGGAGGCCCAGGTAGAGGACGAGGATGCAGAAAGGGAGGAGGAGGAGGATGTTGGTGACGGAGAAGCTGGCGAAGATGAGAAAGCTCGATCTGTAGTTAAAGCAGAAGCCCAGGGCCGAGGCAAGGGAGAGGGAGGAATTAGGGGAGGAGAGGTGAGGCGGAAGGAGGGAGGCATTGGAGGAGGACGAGGAGTTGAAGAACATCACTGTTTATATGATGTGATGAGGAGGAGAGGATGTAGATGAGGAGAGAAACCTAGACCAGATGTGGGGAACACACAGATAATCTGATAAATGCATTACTCAGAAAAACAAAATATGTAAATAGTGTATATATTAAGTTTAAAAATGACACACTCACCTTTTCAGTAGTGTTTCTTCTTGAACTTGTGTCTGCTGCGTCTCTGCAGCGCTCTGGTGTCTCCTCTCGCTATATATATTAATGCTTGTGTGTGGAGGCGTGTGTGTGTGTGTGTGTTTTTTTTTTTTCCATTGTGTTTGCGTGTGTGAGGATGGGCTGCAGACAGTCTGTGGGTTGTGTTTTGCATGTCACAAAACTATTAAAGGTATTTTATTTATTGATACTCTATACTGTAAATCTCAGTAGGCAAATGTCCTGTTCAGGCAGGTCGGCCTGCGGGCTCAGATCCAGAACATCAGCAGGAAGGGAGCCTGTTAATCGCTCGAGGGCGTTAAGCGTCCTCCATGGAATATGATGCTATTGATTATAAAAATGCAATTTAATGAAGATGTTTAGTTTATCAGCATCTTCTTGAAGCAGCGCAGAAACCAGACCAAAATGTCCAAAAAATAGACATTTCATTGCAAACATTAACACCACAGAGACACACAAAAGCTATAAACACAATCATATATGTTTTAATGAAAGCCCGCTGTTGAAGCTACAACTTTGCACCAAAAGTTCTACTTTGTGACATTTACGAACGCTATAAGTGTATATATGCAGCACATTTTTCTGCAAATAAAATCATATGGCATCAGAATAATTTAAAAGGTGCTTTGAGGACGAGTCAAATTTCCATTAAAGGTCAGAAAAAATTAAAAGCATTGAGAATACACCACAAAAGGATGGTCAAACTGGAACGCTTTCTGTTTTTACCAATCTGTAAAATCGTACAGCACACGCCAGCCAAACACGCCCAATGCTGATATTTCTGATCCTGGCACCGCCCTCCTTCCTCAGGCCCAGGTGGGAACGACAGCCAGGTAGCGCTCCACGCAGGTCAGGCAGTGAAAGAGATTCTGTCCAGGAAAGCTCACGGAGAAACCATAAAACCCAAACACCATTACCCGTCGATTTCTCATAGTGGCCACAGCAGTACAATCCACATCCCATCAGGGAGAAAATCACCATGGTGACCATGTGGTAGAAAGGTAGAAGGGTTTGATGAGAGGACAGGAAATGGATAGGAGGCACCGAGGGAGGAGGACGAGTTGGCGGACATGTGTGATCGCTGAAGAAGGTCTCTGAAGGAAGAAGAGACAGAATGATCTGCGACTTCGGGCATTTAGTCTGGTTTAATCCAACTCTGGTTCGTAAATTTGTATTAAGAGTGTGAGTCTAATATATATAATATAGATCTATTTCGTGATTTTATTTTTTACTGTTAGGCTACCGCTTTTTATTGCTTGTATTATCTTTTATGCTTTTTTTGGTTGTTTTGGTGTGCATTAGTCTCTAAGTCCATTTTTTAACACCCTACGTTTTGTCAGTCCCTTTGAATTGCATTTGATTTGTTCGAAAGGTTCTATATAAATACATTTTGATTGATTGGAGGTCATGTGGGTCATAGGATGTTGCCAAGTAATCCCGTACTGAGTTATTTTGGGGGGTAAACCCAAAAGTTATTAATTGTGTTATTAGTCACACAGGAGACAGATACGAGGTGACGGTCTCAGAAACTTTTGGGGATCAAATTCAGCTCATCACACTATTCAATTTAATTGATTGGAAGTTGATCCACACTCACATGAAAGTCTTACTCTTGAGTATTTGTAAGTAAGACAGCAAATACAGCGTTTATTACACAGACCTGCAAACTCACAACAGGTCAAAAACGTGACATGTTAGTAAACTCAACCCCTGTAGGGGGTTCTGGGGGGCATCCTCCCCCAAAAGACATTTTTTGTGGTTTTAACATGTAAACGAAGCATTCTGGTGCACTCTGAGAAGAAAATAAATTAATTTAGTTTATTTCTTCAGTCTTTTGGCCTGTACAAGTCTTTTCAAGTGCTTGTTTTTGCTGCTCAGCAATGTGTCTCTTTCTTGCCCCAGTTTCCTCCTCTGCCACCTCCATCCTTTCCTCTGCAGCAGTTAAACTCCATCCTTCTTTCCCTGAGCAACTTATTTTGTCGCCTTGTCTCTTGTTCCTGCCGAATATTGTCAGCTGGCGTCACGGCCTCCTTTTTCATGATCATAAAAGTTTGTTGAGGCTAACCCCGACTGCATCCGTCAAGGTTAAATGATCCTCCAGAGCCGGTGCTTCCTTACGTTTTCATTTTAATTTCCCTCGTAAATTACGACAATGACGGAAATTAAAATCAGATAACAATCACTGCATCCACTGCACCGAATGATTTAATTCTGAACTGTAACGTTGTACTCGTAGACTGTATGGTTGTAATACACAATTCACTGAAGTTAGCTGTTAGCTGGCGTGCTAACAAGCTGGCAGGCTTTCCATTATAAACAGGCTGGGAACGATTTGATGGGGAAACGTTAGGGAAAATGTATCACGACACACTTCAACTTGATTTGGCAAGTAAACGCTACTTTAGCAACTAGTTACCTAACGTTAAGTTAGCTAAACAGCATATTAGGTCGTTGGCAGCAAACAAGACTTATCTCAAAACTAGTCTATATTGTAGTAGTACCGCGAAAAGTTTACTTTAAACATCCGTGGAAAAGAAGACAATGCTGTTATTTTGATTCTGATTGGCCAAAAGACTCGAAAGGTCTCACCAAAGATGTTTTATTGGGAAGACGTTTCAGAAAGATTTCAGCTTTCTGAAACGTCTCTGTTCTCACTCCAGTCTGTGGGAAATTGCACTGGCCACTTGACCCCCCCCCCCCCCTAAAAAATACAAAAACGCTTCGGATCTACACGATTCAC